>CAOLHI010003172.1:0-275261 GCA_948474755.1 Ctenosaura bakeri | reverse complement strand
TGGAAATTCTATATTTCCTCCCTAAATGGAAACCCCAGGATTCCATGGGATGTTGAAAGTGGAATAATAGCACTGTAACAGTGTAGTGCAGAAATGGTGATAGTCTTTAAGAGATACTCTACCAGTGTCACCTCCTGCTACTACTGCTACCCACTAGCTTCCCTCCTAGAGCATCTCTTCCTCATTCAGCATTGGAACTATAGTTCTCTTGTACTGATGTGCCAGAAAAGAATGGTTGTCTCCACTTTAAGCCTTCTACCTTGGGTGATCCTACTAGAGCCTAGGCTCTTGACAAAGTGTAGTCTCCCAGACCATGTTACTCCCAGCCTTTCTGACACACTCAAACTTCCCTCACTGCATTAAGATAAGCATCCAGAGGGGGGCAATCATATCATAAGCAATGCAAATAAAATTCTAACCATCTGTTTGGACAATTCCAATGGGTACAGCTATTCCCAACATGAAGATAGGATGTTGTACCCACCTGTAAGGTAGCTTTGTAAAGATAAAGAGTCTTGGGGAGGAGAGGAAGGGGTAGAAGCACTCACTCAGCACCACAATTAACAAATTTGTTATTAATTCCTTCCTTACCTGAGTGCACTCAACCTTATTATATATAGACAACAACACTATATTTGGACATACTGGTATTTCTACTCCTATAATCTCTTTTATCTCTTTAAAAACCTTTTGCCAAAATTCCATTATCTTATTACAATTCCACCACATATGCATATATGTACCGATTTCTTGACATCCTCTCCAGCATAATCTTGAATATTTCTCATCTATTTGATTTAATTTCACTGGAGTCAAATACCATTTCCAAACTATTTTATAATAATTCTCTTTTATTCTTATTGATAATTTTTTTAAATGGCGTTGTTTCCAAATTTTTCTCCATTCTTGTATATCTATATTTTGTGCTATCTCTTCCTCCCTCATTTTTCTAAGATAATCCTCTTCTTATTCTTTTGCTAATATTTTATATATTTCACTTGTAATACCTTTTAATATTTCATTTTCTTGCATATTTTCTCTTTGAATAATAATTTGTTCAAATTTAGTATATTCTTTAAAATCCTTAACATATCTTTTCATACTCTTTGTCCATTGCTCTAATTGTATATAATTTAACCAAGATATTTTAGTTTCCTGCAATCTCTCTTTCATTCTATCTTTATTTATCATTATTTTCATCCAATCTTTTAATCTATATATTTTTTGTTTTTTTATTTCTTTCTCTATTATTTCTCTTAAGTTTATTGGAAATTTTTCCATCATTACTATCGGAGTTAATGTTGATATATTCGGTAACAATTTTCTTTTATTTTTCTTCCATATTTCTATTATATTTTTTATAAAAGGATTTTCTATCTTTTCCATTTCTTTCTTTGAAAAATTCCTAAAAAATATATTTTCTAATTTCGTCTCAATATTCATATCTTCTGTCTCTAACCAATCTAAATCACGCTTTCCTGAAACTCCATCTATGATATATCTCAATTGATTTGCATAATAATACCATTTTAAATTTGGAAGTCCCAGGCCACCTTCTTTTTGACTTTTATACCAATATTTCTTGTTAATCCTCGGTCTCTTATTACCATTACAAAAATTATTTAATAACTTTTGCCACTCCTTTAATTCTTCCTCTGATACTTTTATTGGTAACATTCTAAACAAAAAGTTAATTTTAGGTAATATTTTCATTTTTACCACTGCTATTCTACCAAACCACGATAGCTTTATATTTTTGTAGTCCTCTAATTTCCGTTTAATTTCTAATCTTAATTTCTTGAAATTTTTTTCCTGTAGTCCTTGTAAATTTTTTGTAATATCTATTCCTAAATATTTAATTGATTCTTTTACTTTAAGTAACATTCTTTTATTACTTATAAATTTTTGTACTTCTTCTTTAGTATAATTAAACAACATAATTTCTGATTTAGCCCAATTTATTTCTAGTCCTGTCTTCTCCCCAAACTCTTTTAAATGTTTATCTATCCTATCTATCTTTTCAACTGGGTCTTTAATTGTTAACAATGTGTCATCTGCAAATAAACTTATTTTATTTTTCTCCTTAACTCCAATTCCTTCCAAATTCTCATCATTTCTTATCAAATTCGCTAATATTTCTATAACTATTGCAAATAAAACTGGAGACAATGGACATCCGTGTCTCGTTCCTCTTGTTATTTGAATCTGATCTGTAAATCCATCATTTACCATCACTACAGATGTATTATGTGAATATAATTGATTTATTAACCCTTTAAATCTCTCTCCTAATCCTATTTTATTTAAAATTGTTTTTAACGCCGGCCATTCCACACAATCAAAGGCTTTAAATATATCTAACGCTAAAATTCCAGCTTTTTGTTTATCTCTATCCATTATATTTATTTTATTTATCGTTTTCCCTATTAAATTTGCCATCTGTCTTCCTTGAATAAAACCACATTGATCTTTATGTATATACTTATAAATAAATTTATTTAACCTCTTCACCATTATTGCTGTCAATATTTTTGCATCTTGGTTTATTAAAGATATTGGTCTATAAGAACCTGGATCCGGAGGATCCTTATTTGGTTTTAAAGTTAATATTATTAGTGATTGCTTCCATGATAATGGGATTTTATCACCCCTTAATATACTATTATATAACACTTTTAGTTTAGGAATTAAACATTTTTTAAATGTTTTATAATATTCTGGACCTAGTCCATCCAATCCTGGTGATTTTCCTCCTTTTAAATTATTTATTACTTCTTCTATTTCCTCTTCTGATATCATTTCTTCCATCAACCCTTTATCTTGTTCTGTTAGCCTTACTTTCCAATTTTTATTAATATACTCCTCTATATTCTCTACAGATTTTTCTTCTGCTGAATACAATTCTCGATAAAATTCCTCAAATATTTTTAATTTCTCTTTCATCAGCCTTTTTTCTTTACCAAATTTATCTTTTACTACACCAATCATATTCCTAGTTTTTTTTTAATTGTACTGATTTAGCCAGCATTTTAGAATTTTTATTACTATATTCAAAAAATTCCCTTTTCAAGTATATTAAGTTTTTCTGAACTTCATCCATTTCTATCTTTTGTAATTCATCTCTTTTTGCTTGTAATACTATAAATTTCTGTTTAGTTCTATCTATTATATAATCATTCTCTAGTTCCTTTATTTCTTTTTCTAATTTCAATTTTTTTCTCTCCTAATTGTCTCTTTAATTTGCTTGATTCTTTAATACATAATCCTCTTACCACTGCCTTCATTGTATCCCATAATACATCTTGTGTTACTTCCTTATTGTTTATATCCCAAATTTCTTGCCACTCCTTCTCTATTTTATTTACAATCTCCTTATAATTAAGTAACTTAGTATCCAATCTCCACCTTTTTGCTTCTCTATAATTCCTTTTCATAGTTATATCCAAGTTCATCAAAGCATGATCTGTCACTTGTATTGTTTCAATTTCTGTGTTTATTAATCTAGGTATCATATTCTTTGAAACAAAAATATAGTCTATTCTTGAATAATTTTTATGAACTGATGAATAATACGTATATTTCTTTTCCTCACCCTTTATTAACCTCCAAACATCTATCAGTTCATTTCTACTCACCATTTTATTTAAAATTGTTGTATTATTATATCTATCTCTAATTAATGGATCCGATTTATCTTTCTACCTATCCATCACCATATTAAAATCACTTGCCATTATTGTATAATCTCCTTTCATATTTTTAATCTTATTAAATATTTCTTCATAAAAGTCTTTTTGCTTCTCATTAGGTGCGTAAATATTCGCTATAAGATATATTTCTCCATCTATTTCACCTTGTATAATTACATATCTACCTTTTTCATCTAACTCAACACTTATCACAATAAAATTACATCTTTTGGAAATTATAATTGCTACTCCTCTTGATTTAGATGTGCCAAATGCTTCCTCATAAGTGGCAACCCAGTTCAATCTAAGTTCATTTTTTTTATCTCGTTTTCCATGTGTTTCCTGTAAGAAAATTATATCAGCCTTATCTTTTTTTAATATCGATTCTATCCTTTTTCTTTTTATTATTGACCCTAAACCTTTCACAGTCAATGTTGATATTCTCAGTCTATTCTCCATTTTTCATATTTCCAGTCTCCTAATCCTACTCCCCATTGGCTCTTTAGTGTAGTGCTCCCCTTCCCCTTCCCTTCCCCCTTCCCACTCCCCTCTCCCTTCCCTCCCTCCCCTCCCCTACCCACACAAACATTCATCCCCCCCTTTCCCTCCAAAGCGTTTCTGCCGTGCCAGCAACCACCAATGGTCTTGCGGGGGGGGGGTAAAGCTATACCAACTCCCGGCATAGAGACCAGTGCCCTCTCCCGATTAATTTTCTTTCCCGTATTTTTTCCCTCTCTTCCCCCTCCCTTCCCCCTTTTACTTTATATATATATACATCAATCTCTATGCATATACAATCTATAAAAATATGTTCTAATCACTAGTCATCAACCCTTCTCCTACTCTATGAAGTTCTCTTTCTTCTTCTTCGGTTATATCATAATATTCCATCCGGTCCTCCTCAACCTCTGTCCTTTCCTACCTTTTCACTGTCATTGGCTTGACATTAACCTCTCAGTGACCAGGGATTGTTTGTGAATCATGAGAAGTCCCATCTACAGTTATCCCAGGGCATCAAGTACATGAAAGCGATTCTCAGCTCACACAGCGGGGCTACTTACCTTCTTGATGAGACACTCCATTCCTCAAGTTTCATGACCTCCACAGTGGCAGTGATACCACATTCAGTAGTCGATGTGTGCCCTCTGTAGGCCTTGTTCCTGTACTGTTTTGATCCTCTTTCGGCCCTCACTGGATTCATCTCACCATACTGTCCATCAGTCACTGGGATGATGGCTCAATACAAACATCTAAGCTGGCATGTCATTCCTTCCTTGTCAACCCACAACATCAGTAATAATGGGCACATCCATGAATGGATGGGGAGCACACATGGAGGGACTGTTGATCAGAGTTCAATGGACAGAACTTAATGGACACTAAATTATCAACTGACTAAGGCCATCAGCTGACTAAGGCATGTTTTCAGCTCCTAGCATGGTTCACTGTGACGAGAAACCGCTGTATGTAAAAACCAGAAAAACTCTGATGTAAATCTCCCAAACCGGTTTCTGCTTTGTTTTTTGCTTACATGCAGAAGTGTATCATCGATTCACCGTGCAGAGGTTGCTGGCTATGGGCATTCCCAGGCTGTCCCTTCCATCATTTCTATCCCTATCTCACTCTGCTCCTCAAAGGATAGGCATTATTGTCTTCATGTGTTAAAAGGACCAGTGGGAGGAGAGTGGATCTGGTAATGGACCATTAAGACGTGGTTTTTTTCCACATATCAACGAACATACATACCAACGCACAAATGTAGCAGTGCAGAAGTGTGTTTAAAATGTTTTTTTTAAAAATAAATAAATAGACCAATCAGTGATGGCAGGGTGGGGTGAGGGAGGGGAATGGGAGTAGCCAGGGACTTGCTGTTGTGGATGCAGCAACCACTGTTCACTTTAATACAGTATAAATCGAAGTGGATGCAGACAGCAGAGTTTCTGAATCAGAGTATAAAACACCACTCTTGACACGTGGTAAAGAGTATCCCCTCTCCTGCGGAAATAGCCTAAGTCTCTTGTAGGTAGTAATTTGGAATTTAAAACTTGATTCTATAGAAGATGCGAGGACTCTTTGATCTGCTGCAGTATTAACTCTTGTCTAACTAGTTCTAAAATTCTCTTGCTTATTTTTTAAAGCAATTTTTTCTTTCTCTTCCTTTTTTTTTTTTAACTAATTTTGATTTCAAGTGTCACTTGATCTAAAAGATATATATTTTTAATAGTTAAGTACTGAAAATTACTGGATATTAAGTTTGGAAAACTGTATTTTTAGTATATGGATTTTAGTATATTGGATGTTTTATTATTATTATTTGGGGGGCATGGTGGATACGTTTCCATTTTTTTTTATTAAGCTTGGATTTGGATTATTATTTTTTTAATGAATAAGAAGACTGGAATTATTGTAGCTTGCTTGCTTTCTTCTTCGTCTGTCCTCCTCCTCTCTTCTTCTTCTTCTTCTTCTTCTTCTTCTTCTTCTTGTATTGTGTCTTCTTGTATCATGTATTGTGACTTTCACATGCTTCCCCCTCTAGTGGACTAACTGTTCTGTGGGAATTTTGGATGTTATGCTGTATTATCAATTGTTTTTGGGAAGATTTGGTGTTGTTTACAGGCATTGAGAAGAGCTTAAGGTGACTTTAATCATGGAATTTATTACTCAAACATGAATTGGACAATTTAGAGGAAATATCAGACTATTTTTTATATTTTGGGGCAGAGTTCAGACAAGTTACATCAGTTATTGAACAAAAATGTGAGATGATAGCAGAAAAGCTGTCTTTATGGAAATTGGATTACGGCGAAGATGGCAAAAATGGCAGCAGCTGGAGGATTTGACAGTTTTTCAAGAGGAAGAAGATAGAGAGACAGTTCAAGAGGGCTCTCCCTGGCCTAAATGTAACAAAGTTCCAAGGGGATGACAGCCTCAATCAGATGCAACAGAATGTGACTATACTGGACCTGGATTATTTGAGGAATGGATTAGAGGATGCCCTGTTGTCCTTGATTTGCAGGTCACAAGCTCAAAATCTAACTGAAATGAAGAGAATGTCTGAGGAAATTTTAGACAGCTGTACAATGAGCCAAGAAACATTTTTGTGGGAACATCTTCCTGGGGGAGGTGGGAATGAAATTAAGTATAGATGGACTTTATTTTTAGTTGGATGGTTTGTTGTTAGGAGATGTATTTACAGGTAGTAGAACATGGCCTCAAAACCCAGAAAACCCATAACAACCTATGGATTCCAGCCATGAAAGCCTTCGACTTTACTTATCTGCAGGTTGTTTTTCCAAACTGAGTTTTTTGACTATAAGAATCCAAGGCACTGCTTAATGTTGGTTTCATTACAAAATGATCTTTTGTGCTTGTCTAAACAAGGTTTTGCTATTGTAAAAGGAATTCAGAAAGTTTAATAAGATTAATATGTGACTTACCAGACAAATGATTGTTGGTTATTTTGGCTTAGGTATATACCCTGAAATTTAAAAGCAATGACTTTATGGTTTTAGAAAGTGGTATGTTGGTCTTTTTAGACTTATAATTTATGAAGATGTGTAATTTTAAAGGAAAATTTAAAGGTGAAACAAGATATTTAAGGTGGCTCTCTTTTTACCTGTTGTATATTATGTATTTCATTATTGCAAGAGTAGTAACTACAAATAAGGGATGGGATTTTTATAAGCTGTTTAATGATACTGAGCCAATATTAATAAATGTGACACTTATAGCTAAAGAACTGAACAGGTTCTTAAAATTGTATGTTAAATCATTAGAATATTTTAATCTATGATCACAACTTAATAGTAGTTACGATAGAAATGAAATTAAATTGGCCTTAAATGATATAATATTTTGGAGTAGTTTTAGCAGGATAACTAACATATTATTACTTGCTGCATGCAACAGAGGCGAGAACCTACTTTTTGATTAGTTATTGTTTATTTTAGCCTTTGTTGTTTGTTGTTAGATTGTGTATCTAGGTTAAATTGTTTTATCATTGTGGTTTGGTTGTTCTAGATTTGATTTTCTTTCTCTGTATACTTTTTGCTTGTTTATTTTTATTTTATTGTTTATTTTTCATGTTTTATCTTGTAATAAAAAAAATGGATGGATGGGGGGAGAACACGCAGGGGGACTGTTGATCGGGGTCAACGGACAGAACTAGACAGCAGTCTCCACATCAATACTGTTGAGATGTTGGCTGTGGAGAAGGCCTTCCAAACCTTCAGGTTTCTTCTATGCGGCCAGGCTGTTCAGATAGCATCAGATAATACCATGGGGATTTACCATCTGAACAAGCAAGAGGGAACCAGATCAAATATTCTGCTGAATTTGACACTATGTCTCTGGGACTGACTCATTGAGCATGTGTTGTGAGATAGACTGCAGTATATCATACCAGATAGGTTCAGAATGCATGAGAGAAACAGGCCATTCTTTCATCCTCTTCTCCCTCTTTTTCTCTTTGTTACTGTTTTTAAGTTTTATAGCATCATAGTGCATTAGTGAAATACTACTTTTCTTCTTTGTGGTCTCTGTGACTCACACAAATGGGATATCTGCACCTGGTTCACGACACCTGACCTCAAGGATGCCTACTTCCGCACTGCGATCTGTCCAGACCACAAACAGTTCCTGAGCTTCATTATTGGCACATGGCTATGCAGGTTCCGAATCCTCCCCTTTGGTCTCAGCACAGCAGCATGGGTAGTTACAAAGTGCATAGCAGTGGTGGCGGCAGCCCTTCGATAGTGTAGAATTGTCCTCTTTCCTTACATCAACAACTGGCTCTTCCTAGCCTCATCACTGTCCCAACTTCACAGGGACCTCAACAATACAATCAATCTCCTTGTTGATCTCGGTCTTTTGATCAACTACCAAAAGTCACAAATTGTCCCTTCTCAGAAGATCCAATTCATCTGAGCAGTCCTTGACTCCATGCACCAGCTGACCTATCTTCCACCTGAGTCTGGTATCAACCTTCAGCACTGAGAATGGCCCTCTTGCTTGTTGCATCATCTACTCACAAGTTATCTCAAATGATACAAGCATCTGCATCCTCCAGTACTGCCTCCCACCCCAGGTTGGAATCTACCCCTCATTCTCTCCCAGTTGTCTAAATGACCCTTCAAACCCATGGCCATGTGCGACTTGTGACTTCTTTCATGGAAGACAGCCTTTCTAATAGCCATCACCTCTGCCAGCAGGGCAGGTGAACTCTGTGCTCTATGTGCAGATCAACCTTACCTTCATTTCCATAAAGAAAAGGTGGTCCTACAGCCAGACATAATTTTCTTTCCAAAGGTAGTTTCTGCGTTCCATCTCAACCAAGATATAATTTTGCCAACCCTTGTGCCTAACCCATCTTCTGACTTGGAAAGCAGTCTGCGCTCCTTGGATGTTCAGCGTGCCCTCGCCTTCTGTATGCAGTGCAAAGACTCTTTGCTACTCTTCAACCAAGAAGGTACTCCCTGTGTCCTCCCAGAGACTGTCTCAGTGGGTAGCTTCTTCCTTCAGACCGGCATATGAGCTAGCTGGCCAACAGCCCCCAACTCAGATGAGAAGCCACACCACCAGAGCTATGGCAGCATCCACAGCCTTCCTGAAGGGGGTTCCTCTGCATGAGATCTATAGGGCTGCCAGAGCCTACCACCTTTATTTCTCATTATAGGGTTGATAACAGAGCTACGAATGATGCTGTGTTTGAGAGGGCTGTGTTGTTTTCCTCTATCTAGTGACTTGCCACATAAGTAAAGTTTTTCTCCATTGAAGAGTCATGTTTTCCTGAAGTACCATGTGTTGTGTTGTGTTGGTTGTCACTTTGCTGATAACCAACTCTTTCTGGTATACAGCATTAGTCCTGTTGGTATAAGTTATAACATGCTTATATGTTAAGCATATATCGGCTTGCTTGCTTGCTTGCATGACACACCTGCTTCCTACATCAGTAGTTCGCTAGTCTCCCATTTGTGTGGGTCACAGAGACCATGAAGAAGAAGGACAGGTTGCTTATCTGTAACTGCAGTTCTTCAAGTGGTCATCTGTGAACTCACACAACCCTACCTGACCTCCCCTCTACATGTTCTGCGATGTCCTATCCTCTAAAGTTGCTGTGGCAGCCATGGAACTGGGGATGATGGTGGGAAGGGGCCTTGTATAGCCTCAGGGGAGTGGGTGGAGTTCCCACCAAAATACTAGGCCTAGAACTCTAAAATGTTCCCCCATTACAAAAAAAAAGAACACTGGTTGGGAATGAGTGGTTGCAGAGGTGTCAACAGCCAGCAGAACCCAGCAAAAATAAAGGCCTTATGAAATGAGAACTCAATTTTCTTTACCACAGTCGGGAAGAATCATAACCTGTTTTTTCTGATGTGAACACATGCATGTTTTTGTGTAGTGTGCCCTCTTCTGGTGCAACCCTCCACACGCACAAATGCAAGAGCATATGAAGCCTCAAATCCCTTTGTAGCCAATGAATGTAATGGACATGCTCTCATGCTGGCATGGGCGCTCAGATGTTGCATTCATTGACTACAATGGGATGCGATACTCATGATTTTATTTTATGTGGCAGTTCCCGGAATGGAACCCTATATATATGGTAGGCATACTGTATATGAAGTTCTTTTCCCATTTGCATTTACTATAAGCCTGAAATTGTTTTTGTTCTTTTCAGTGTTTTCAGAATGATTCTGACATAAAAGCATATAGCACATTCAATGCAGTGCTGAAAACACTGTGCCAGTGCAAGGAAGAAATAAGTTCATCGTTTTGCAGGTATTGCATTTGAGATAAATGTATTTTATTTTGAGTGTATACTTTCAGTTTTTTCTTATTCTTGGATCTTGGAATTAATATTCTTTCTGCGCTGGGAGAGAGTATACGGATATTAATTCCACAGAGCCCTGTAATGCAGGAAAATAATACAGTAGAAGAAACTTTGTATAGAACCAATTTTGATTTTTTATTCCTGTTCTGCAAATGATTAGATTTAATGAATTTGCTTGCAGCTTCAGTATGTTGAATATTCAAACTGAGAGTAAATATCGGTATACCTTTGCACCTGTTTTAGCCACTTACAAATTAAATAGGAGAAACAGGCATCACAAGCTAATCCAACAGCAATCAGGGATAAAACATCAAACACTAAACTGACAATTTTAAGAAATAACAGAATAAAATAGTATTTCCTTAATGCCTAATTTAGAATAAGGGAAATGGCAACAAAGATCCCTGGTAAAGCAGCAAAAGATAATGACATATAAACCAGAAGCACAAATTTTGAAAACCCCAAAACATTTGGATCCTATACTGAAATATATAACAAGCAAACAGCCCAGATGAAAAGCCCAGTTATAAAGCAGAAAATCCATTTATTTAACAAGTGAAAAATCCAGATTTCCAAGATTTTGATAACTCCAGCATGTGTTATGGCTTCCATAGTTGCTTAGAATGCAATAGTAAAATAGATTTGAATAAATGATGACCAGACCTGATTCCTTCACATTAACATAAATCAATTGTGAAACAGCTGAAACTATGCTGATTCCTGTTTTAAAAAAATTACCGCTTTTGTGGTTGCAAAACAAACAAACAAGGACAGCCCAAAAGCAGAAGGAACTATAAACTTCCACTAAATCCACATAAAAGAGGATTATGCTTATATAATAATAATTATATACAAAGAACAGACTGGAAGAATTACTGAATTAGATATGTGCATATGTAATTCTTGCTGGTTTCTGTGGGGCCAACTATAATTGAACATTACAAACACAACTGTATTTCAAATCTCAAAATATGTTTTTAACATTAATACAAATTATACATTAAATTTAATACATATGGCACTGTATCTAAAGGTCCATGCATCCTATGAGGTGCCAATATAGAACTTGATTCCAGGGCTGCCTTTCTGCAACATTTGGTGCAACCTTAAAGCCCAAAATAAAAAACAAAAAAACAAAATAGAAGCAAATGCAATACAGAAGGGATCTGGCAAATTATTTATCCTTTTGCTCCCGCCGTAATACACAACTGAAAATCCCACTACTTTATTCAAAGTGCAAAGGACTCTCCTTAGTCCTGGCAAGCCCTGGCACTCCTTTCCACCTCTGGCTCTCCTGCTTTCCTTCTGAACTCAGACAGCAAGTATAGCCCCTTCTTTAGTGTTTTCCCACCCACTTGGTAAACCAATCCTCATAGGAGTTGGCCCTCCACATTTGCTATAATTAGGAGTGCAGGAGCCCCGCAAAATGGAAAAAACACAAATATCAAAATGTATGTGTGTCTGTGGGAAGAGGGCCAAGGCATAGTGGGGGGAACAGACACAAAAGGTCCAAACCATGATAGAGAAAGGAGAGGGAAAGGGAGTGAGTCAGCATGGGGACCCTATATGTCCTCTCTCTCATTCCTCTCCTTCCTTGTGTGTGGAGGGGAATTGCAAGGGGATTTGTGGTGCTGAGAAAGAAATTGGGCTGGAAGCCATGGTCAGCTGGCCAGGCAGTGACTGTTAGAGGAGGAGGAGGAGGACCACCAGAAGTGGATTTTTGAAGGGCTGCACAGCTTGATCAAGCCACCAAGAGGGAAGGTTCTCCTGGAAAAGAAGCACCTGAGGGGACGGAGCAGGGGTTGGACAAACTCGCAAATAATCAAATCCATGAAAGTTAAAAACACACAAATGTGGAGGGCTGACTATACATGTGTGCCTTGTATCAAATTGTATATAAAATTAAGAAACTTATTATTAAAGAAGATAAACCAGTATGCATATAAAATAGTATTTAGAAAACAATTTGAAAATTGGCCTGCAGGGATTTCAGATGCAGGGTCTTCAGAGCTTACATCTAGCAACTGGTATTTCCCAAAATAGGAGATAAAAAGTTTCATTTTTTTTTTCTCGGTCTCTCAAGATCATCCTAATCATTACAACTTGTCAAAGGGGGAGTTTAGAGAAGGAGAGAAAAACAAACTCCAAAGATCTGTGTTTAATCCCTGAGAAGCTAGAGTAACAAACCTCAAAATCCAGTCTATTTTGAACCAAGTTTTAAAAGCTCCACCCAATTTGGGTAGTGGTCAGAAATTCCAGGAGATGAATCTGGAGAGACAGTATCTGAGAATGACTAGTCTAGGCAAAGAACTCTCTAATTAAATCAGTTGTCCCCCCCCCTTTCATAAGGGTTTGGGGTACAGAACCCTCGTGAAGGTGGAAAAAAAAGGTGATTAACTCCCCGTTTTCCCCCTCCCATTCCCTTCTGGAGCTTCCCCTTCCCGTTCCCTTGCAAAAGGGAAGGGAATGAGGATGAGGGGAGAAAGCTCACAGAAGGCTTCCTTTCCTCCTCCAGAGTCCTCTGCCATTCCTATGCATTTTGGCCTGGCATGGCGAACTTGTGAGAGCCCCCCCCACAATTCCTTTCTGTTTTGCCTCAACATGAGTTCTCTGTGAGCTCCCCCCATTTCCCTTCTTTTTTGCATGGGAAGAGGAAAGAGGGAGCTCCAAAGGGGGGAAAAGAAGGCTTGCATGAGCTTCCCACCACCCCATTCCCTCCCATTTTTCCTCGGTATGAGTTCTTTGTGCTGAGGCAAAATGCATGGGGAGGAGAATGGGGAGAGGCATGTGCACTCGTGAATCATCAAAATTGTGAATGTCAAATTGTAAATGTGGAGGGGGAACTGTAAATGTACACTTCCTTTGACCGTGACTATTGGATTCACAGGTATGGTTTGAGGTCTTGTCCAATTTGTTTGGGAGATCCTAGAGATCCAGTCAGCCTTCCTTGCGAGCACGTGTATTGTCACAGTTGCATCAAACAATGGCTGACGCCAGGACAGATGTCCTGTGCTGTCTGCAGAGTCGACCTGCCAAATGACTATACCCTCACAGAATCTGAGGAACTCAGGTAAAGCCTTATTTCTGATCAAGCACAGTATAATCCTGATGACATTCAGCTTCTGCCTTCGGGACTTTTTCTTCACAAGTAGGTTTTGATGATGATGATGATGATGATGATGATGATACTGATAATAATACTATCTTAAGTGGAATAATTCTGTTGTTGGGAACTGATAGGTGTTTCCGTATGGAGTTGCCCTTCTTTTGCCACAATTCCACCAGACTCCAGACTGAACTTCATTCAGTTCTGAAATATTCCATTAATTCATTAAAACTGTTTTAAAACCACCACGCTTTTGTTGTGCAAGAAGTCACACTGAGCCTGCTGGAGCCCTTTAGACTGCTGGAGGGTAAGACAGAGAAAGAGAAGGCAGAGAAACCAGAAGGCACTTGCCTACCGCACATGCCTACCATTGCAGGGAGGGAGGCATCTATGCCAGTTGTGGGCAGAGTTGAAGAAAAGGTGATGTGTATGAAATAAATTTACCAGAACACACCTACAAATGCAGATGATGCTATGGATGAGTGTGAAAGCAGCAGACACTCTTGCAGTTAAAAACAAACAAACAGGAAAGAAC
Source organism: Ctenosaura bakeri (assembly GCA_948474755.1). Lineage (NCBI taxonomy): Eukaryota > Metazoa > Chordata > Lepidosauria > Squamata > Iguanidae > Ctenosaura > Ctenosaura bakeri. The sequence goes on along the minus strand of CAOLHI010003172.1, from coordinate 261,099 downwards.
GATGTTGTTCTACAGTTTTTAAAAAACACCTGAGACAGCTCTTAATTTCAGACAACTTCACATCTCATCCTATTGCATATGCCTTTTGTAACACTACTCATGTTATGTTATGCAAGTTCTGAAGGTGACTAGATAAATAACATCTCATTCTTTTCCCCCCACAGCATTGCCATAAAAAAGAATGCCCAGTTCCGTAAGTTTTGCAACAGTTTTTTTGTAGACTTGATTTCCAAGATGTGTTTCAAAGACAATGAACCCCCAGAAAAGGCTGTGATTAAACTGCTGCTGGAATTACTGTTTGCTCATAAGGAACATTTGCAAGGTACATTCACATGGCTCTATTAACTGCATCACTTTGAGTGAATTTACTCTATTTATTTCTCTTGGCTGAGCTTCATTGTTGTCTCTAGGTTCTGGCAACAGTGTACATACAAAGTGTCTTTCCCCTTTTGATGACGTGGTAGATAAAACTCCCGTAATCCGTTCTGTGGTGCTAAAGTTGCTTCTGAAGTACAGGTAAGGACTTCCACATGGGAGGTGGCTATCACATTTCAGAAGCTCTGTCTTTTCCTCGTCCCCACTTCCAGTATACAGCTGCATATCCATATACACTGAAGATCTTGTTTCATTTTTAGCCTATCTTTCATATGAATAGAAGTAAATAATTAAAGGCAGATTTCTCTGTTTCTGTAGCTTCAATCATGTGAAAATCCATTTGCAAAAATATTTATCAGATGTGGAAGAAAGTGGCATCATAGACAAAGAAGATAAAGTGGAACTGTACATGCTATTTGTCAACTGCTTTGAGGTAAGGATATTTTTCCAATGTCTACCCTTACCATCATCTCCCTACCAAGCTGTATTAATCTGGAAGCCTGATCAGGGCCAACACATCAAAATAAAATCAGGGGTAGACAGGGATACACAAACCATATAAGATTATTTGTGATTCATGAACATAACAGATGTTTCAAGCAGGAAAATAAGGGTCATATCATTCCATTGGCTGTGAGGGCTTGCATGATTTAGCAGGATGACCCAAAAGGCTACATATTTGTTTGGGAGATCCTAGAGATCCAGAGATACATATGCCTTCAAGGACCATTTGCACTTTTCCTCACCTTAGAGAGAAGACTGTGATGTAGAAATGGTGGTGGTTTTAACCATTTAATCATTTCTCTGCTCCTTCTCAAAAGTGTTACTGTTTGCAGCCTATTATAGACTATGCCATTAATTTCTGGTGAATAGTTGGTATAAACTTGTAACTCTTTTTAATTGTAATAATTTCAAAAGATGACTTGGCCAATGGAGACTAGAGCTCTTTGTGAAAATAAATTATTTTCCAAATGAGTGTGCTATCTTCCTTAAAATAAAAAGTGTTAAGAGAGTGGTCTAAAGAACTGCAGTTGGTTCTACTTTAGCTCTGCCTCGCACCTGGCCTATGCTATGGGTCCTGTGCTCTTTGATTTTTCTCTTGAAAAGCTTAGCCTGTGTCCACATTCTCACTCTTAAAAGACATGAAAAGATGCTATAGAAATGTCTCTGCAGCCTGAACACATCTTTGGAACAAGATTGACTATACCAGAAGCTGCTTATGATTTATTTTTGACAATTCTAGTACTTTGCTAACTTCTGTGGAATTAAGAGAAGCAGATGAAATAAGGGGGAACACAGTGAACAGGCTTTTTCCTATCAGCTGAGACTTTCCCCATTCCCTGACACCATTAAATTGTATTTATATATTTACTAAGCTACCAGCTGCTGGATGAGGGACAAGAGAAGCCTGCATTGTGGGCACAGAAAACATTTGCATTCATGGTTCCTTTGCAACTATAACATCAAAGAGAGGATGTGTCTTAATTCTCAGTTCTTAGTTCAGCTATTTCTTTGGCACAAAATTTGTGTTCATCCTACACAGATGCAGGCTGAACGTAGCCTACAAATTGCTTGATAACATATTTCCAGAATAACATATTTTCAATATACCCTTGAAAAATACACTTTCATCTTCCTCTCTCTTCTTTTCCCAGGATTCTGTGTGTGAGAAATCAGGAGCCTTTTCTGAGGAAATCAAGATAAACCATCTAAAAGGGGATGGGGACTTCTTGGAAAACTATTTACAGTGGAGTAAGAGCAGCCAACCTGACTCTCAAGAATCTTCCATTGAATACCTGCAGGGAGTGGCCCACATCCGACTGTGCATGGATAGGGCAGCAGAACTGCTCTTTGAGCTGCATGGAACCTCAGGCAAGTGGGATTGTGGGGATCATGTGGGACTCTAGATGTTCCATAACAGGGGACAATGAGCAAGTTCCACCTGATGAATAGCATGACAAGCTTACTCTTTTGTATCCATATTTCAAAAAAATGTGAGATGCTACTTTTGTACTTCTCTGTACTGCTCATGTTATACTCTTCAAATGTAAAGCTTTGCAAGACACTTCTTCCATGTTTATAAAAACATGCTGATTATCAATAGCTTAACATTGTAAAACCTTATTTCCTTTCTCTATATAGTTGGTAATGAAGAAAGTGAGAAACAAATCTATCTCCAAAGAGTCAAAGAGTTCTTTTGTCAAGCTCAAAATGACTGGTATAGGGTCTATCTAGTCCGAAAACTTACAAACCAATATGGGCTGGAGTTCATGCACAGAATGTCCACCAAACATGAGTATCAATGGATATTTCCATCTGGAATAATTCAGCTGCAACAGGTACTGCAGAGACCTGCCTGTGATGTTACCAGCTTCTAGATTCTCATTTCTAAACAGTGGCTTGGTTGAGGAAACCCAAAATCATGTAGGAGTTAAGAGGAAATTAGTAAAAATACAAAGGAATTTGCTTTGCTTTTTAGAGGAAGAAATAATATCTGCCTCTATGAGCCCGTCTGACTTTTAAGATTGTTGAGAGAAGGCTTTCTCTCCATTCCATCAGCTTCACTAGAACATTTGGTGAGAACATGGCAGGGAGCATTCTTGGTGCCTGCTTCTGAGTTTTGAAACTCTTCACATAGGAGACATGGTTGGCTCTCTTTCCTTTTTATTTGGACCGGCCATTGATACTTAACTTAATTTGGCAGAAGGGTCTTATATCGGGATGTGTAATGCTTTTATCTTTTTTGTAAGTTTTTAATGTGTTTTTAGACTGCTTTAGTTGAGTGTTTTCAATAGATTTGTTTATTTAATAGTACAGTGGCCTCTCGATTTTCACAAGGGTTCAAGGTGCAGAACTCTCATGAAAGTTAAAAACAACAGCAACAACAACAGGTAACTCCCCTCCCAGTGAGCGCTCCCCCTCTTCCTACCTTCCTTCTGGGGCCAGCCTGGTGGAAAGGCAGGAGAGTACAAGGGAGAAAGCCTCCCCTCATCCAGTCTCCTCCCTATGGCCAGTGCAGGCAAGGGACAACAGAGCTGGGGGAGAAAAGGTATTTAGGTATTTCCCTCACACTCTCCTGATTCCTGCTGCCAGCACAGCCTTCCTTCTTTCTGTTCATCCATACAGGCAAGGGGCAGGAGAGTGGAGAGAAGGGAAGGTCTTCCCCTGTACTCTCTTGCCTGCCACCACCAGTGTGGCCTTCCTTCTTTCTGCATGCCCACATGGCAACAGGCTGGAGAGGAAAGTCTTGCATGCCCACAAACCTTTCCCCCTCCCATTTGCTTGCCTTTTGCCAAGGTAATGCACCTGGCCAAAAAGTCAGAGAATGGGAGGGGGAGAATGGGTGGGAGGCAAGCAGGCACCTCACAAATAATCAAATTTGCAAAGGTCAAACCCATGAATGTGGGGGGAGGACTGTATTTTAAATTTTGTGTCAGATAGGTTTTAGCTGCACTTTGAATTTGTTGTAAGACATCTTGGTCTTGTACTGGGAGAAAGGTGGGTTATAAATTAAAGAAAGAAAGAACTTAGCTGTCTAAGCAGAATGTTTTGCACTGCATAAAGAGGTTAGTGATGAAGTAGAATGACAGGGTAGATGTCTTATCAGGAATGTTTTAAAATACATACTACCCTACCTTAAGCGGCTTACTTTATAGACAACTTTACCTTCCTAAAGGCTGGAAATCAGCTATGGGTATGCTTTTTATTGGGCGAATTCTGAAGCCACATCACTTTTTTTTGTAAGAAATTGCTTTCATATTCACGCTTTCTAAAGAGGAGCCTTCTTTACATTTCTTGGCCTTAGGCTGCTCAGATTGATCGATTCCTGGTATATGGGAAGAACTACAAAGTAGTGCGTGATGCCTTGGGAAGAGCAATGACTGAGTGCCAGACTGATGGAATTGCAACAGCTCTTAAGGTAAAGCTTTTTCTTCTGATCAGCAGAGTTTCTTTATTGACTTTGACCTTCCCTGATATGTCTAGCCCTCCCCTCTACGCCCTGAAAAGCATTTAGCACTTCCTATGCTCCTGTTCATGCTCCCTTCCATCCTGGGTGAGGAGGTTTTCTTCCTTACTGCTTTTGGCCATTAACTTGTCCCTTGGTCATTTCAGCAGTATTCTCATATTTTATCCTAGGTGTATTTGTAGCAGGCCATACACCCCCCATGCTTTGATGTGGTCTAATTGGCTAAATATGATTTAATTGGCAGAATATATTAATTGGCATAAATATTCAATATACTTTACTATGATTGCATGCCCATGCTGATCAAGTGGAAAAAGCTGGCTGTGTATATGCATTGCAAAATAAGGTCAAGAAACACCTCAAGATGTAGCCAGATCATAGTGAGGAAATTACCAGGAAACTCCAGCAATAACAGATTTGCAGTTAGCCTCCAATTACTCAGCTCTTTAAAGGCAATAACGTCTGGAAGATTCCCACAAGACAGCTGATTGTCTTAACTCCTCTTCCTCTGACCAAGCAAGCTTCCCTTTTGTCCCCACACCTGTCTGACAATTATAGAGCTAGCAAGACTACCATTAGTCCTCATGCTAAGACCGTTAGCTCATTCCAGACCCCGTTGTTTACTCTCCCAACTCCATTATCTACTCTGCCAAAGAGCATTAGCAGCTTTACTCTTCAGGGAGAAAAAGTATTTAAACCCTAGTTTTTGGCCAGTCAACCCACAGTACACTGATTGCTGGTCACCACTCTGCCACTCTGATTTCTGATTGTGTACTGTCCTTAGTCACAAGTCTAAGCCACATTGCTCTTTACTGCTTTTTCTGGATTGGCAAATATCACCCACTGCCCTAAAAACTCGCTATACAAAACTTTCCTCCTTTTTTCTTCAGTTAGCCTTTTGTGGTTGCCTGACTGCTTGGATCTTGTGCATGTGATTACAATACGCATAATAAAACATATTGAGCTTACTTTTTGGATCTCTGGCTGGTTCTTCCCTGCAGAAGTACTGCTAAAAGGTCTTGTTAGGTTACCCTTTTGTTATAGGGCTCTTTTTTGAAGTAATAATTCCCCACCATTTCACAGAGGTACAGGCATTTCAGGTGGACCCCTGAGTCACCCACATTTTGGGGTAACATTTTCATAATGCCAAACATCCAGCATTGGAACCCCAGGATTATGTTTTACAATATTCAAATTCCACTTTTCAAAATAGTTTAATGAAAAACTGTTCTACTTTGACTGGAACATGAAGTGTGGCAAGTACAAACTGAGCTTCAGTGCTGCTTCTCTTTGTGCATATGTTGTGTTCCAGATATAGGTAATAGACTACTTACGGGGAAAAAATTTGGAAAAATGACCAGTGAAATGCCTTTGTTCTCGTAGATAGAATCTCACTGATTAGGACAGTGAGACTAGTGATGTATGACTCAACTGTAATCTACTCTATGCATCTTCTGTCAAAGGAGTACTGTTGTTTGGTCCACTGTCCATTCCATGATTCTTCTGCAGTTATGGTTGCTTATATCAAATAAGAATTTTCTTCAGACAGTGAGACAGAGAATTTTTACAGAACTGGATTTGTTTGCTTAGCTTCTTTTATGACACAAAATTTGTGATACACAATTGAAAAGAAAAAAAAAGTAAGAATTTGTGGGTATGTTTACAAGGATGCTGTTCTATGGATTTATTTTCATGCTCCAACAAGGTGTATGGTTGTCCTCAACACTAATCTCCATGACTTGTATCTTGTAGATTGATCTGTCCTGCCCATCCTCCTTCCCTTCCAGTAACATGCATCTTTCTTTTCAGGCATGTAATAAATCCAAGTCTGGAAAGGCTCTTCATTTTCTCTTGGCTATCTTCAGAGAGGTCACATCTCTGTATGGATGCGTGAAGGAAGTAAGTGCTTCACTCCAATGTTAGATGCCAAGTTGGCACCACTCAGAAATGCTGCTTGCAGAAAGGGGGAATTTTTAAGTGTTAGAAGTCAGACTGGGAAGGACTGAGCAAATGTTGGTTGTAATTCACTGGGAGGTTCTCAAGACAAAACTGAAAGAGTAGATTGTGTCCCATTAGCTGCACAGGAGAAGCAAGGTCATATGGAATTAATCTGTAATGATTGTGTGCCTTCAAGTCATTTCTGACTTATGATGACTCTAAACCAATACTATCATAGGGTTTTCTAGGGCTGAGTGTGTGTGATGTACCCAGTGTCACCCAGTGGGTTTCCATGGCCAAATGGAGAATGGAAACTCGGTCTCCAGGGTTGCAGTTCAATGCTAAAATTATATACAGGGAGTGTGGCTTCCTTTCTTCCAGCCCACCTGATTTCTTTCTCACTTCTTTACAGTTCTCACTTCTCCTTTTTCTAAACTTCTCAATCATTTCTCTTCCCCTTTTCAAGAAGGGCCCTTCTCTCTACTTTTTCTCTCTTTTTTTCTCATAGCTCTATGCAAAGCAGAGAAAGCCTCCTCCAAAGAGACTGCTTACAGCAGGCGTACTTCTGAGTAGTGAGACTGCAAGATACTAAGCCCACCTTTTCAAATGTGCCTGCAGCTTTGCGTTTCCTCCTTCAGTAGACCAAACTGAGCTGGAGCTTCCACAATCACAGTGGAAAAAAATAACTTGGAGCTCTTAGCTCTTCTCCAAGCCATTTATAAAGCACAAAAAGGGATTTAACTTAAGCAATGCTATTTTCAGTAACACTGTTTTAGGTAATGCTATTTTAACTAATATTGACAATTTTAAATCAGACAATTCTTTCAACTTTAGCTTGGCATATGAATATATCTATTTACAATGTTGAAGCATCAGTGGATTGGAATCCTTTGTCAGACACCTAGATGTCTTATATAAAAACAGCTGAGGGACAAACCTAAGATTACCTGAATTTGTTTCTGTTCCTCTGCTGAAGTGCTAATACAGAACCATTTTGACTTCTCAAAGTTGATTTTCAGGCCACTCTCTCCTACTTCCACCTCTGCACCAGCTAGACGTCCTCCCTTTTGAAGTCCTGCACCGCAACCCCACGCCCTCCTCACCACACCTTCCGAGGCTATATCTCGCTGGCATTCTTCCACTCTTACTTCACAGCTGTTTCTCCCCTTATTCAGCCAACTCTGCATAGGTCTGTGCTCTAGGGTGGTTCCCTGCATAAGTTTCTCCTTCCTGCACAGCCCTTTACAGAGGATTGAATTCACAGATTGGGCCTTGGTCCCATAAACATGGATCAGGCCACCTGGGACCAATTTTCCAATAGCCTAGGGAAGGTGGCCGTCCTGCTGAGGAAGTCAGGAGCCATTAGGAACACTAAGGTCCCTGGAAGAACCTGGACTCCAAGCCTCAGAAGCCCATCCAGCTGGTAACCTATAGCAACCACAGTCTTAACACCCAGTACAAGAAGGTAGTTGATGCAGAGAATATGGCACCTTGAGGTATCTGGGGAAGAGAGAGATGGGCACTCTAGTAACAATGACCAGAATGCTGCCCAGAACTGGAGGGACCAACATGGTAACTCCCTTCGCAGTAACAGCCAAAGTGAAGCTCCCTCTGCCCTCATGCACCAGGCAAGGTCTGAAGAACATAAACAGGGCCCCTATAGACACATCACAGTCAGAGGGATATGGTCCTTGCCAAGCTGTGTATAGTGAGGAGAGGAGACATATCTGGGAGCTGTGGGAGTGGACAGGCACAGACATGTCTCAGTTCCACCTATGCCCAACCGCCGAGCTGATAGGTGCCCTTTTAAAATTACAAAAAGTCAGCCAGAGTAGAGATACATTACTGGTGAATGCTGTTCTGCCGAGCAAAGCTCTGAGCCTGAACTACTCAGGGAAACCCTCTGTCCACTGCATTTTCCCAAGGAGCTGTTGCTCACTTGGAGCCTGACATCTGGGGAAGCCCAATGGTCACAGTGGGCATCGGGGCTGCACAGGCAAAATGCGGAGCAGGATGCAAAGGAGGTCCACACCAGGCTAAGATATGGGGAGGAAATCCCTATAACCATAGGTGAGATACCAACCAAGATGAGGGCCTGTGAGAATCAGGGAGAGGATGACACATAGCAAGTAGAAGTTATTTCCAAACTTCCAGCACTCATTGATCTTCCTTCTCTGAGAGCTCTGCTAAGTACCTCTGATTTCTCCTGGGATTTCATTGAATCCTTTGCAAGAAACCCTATCTTCCCTATGCCCTGCTTAAAAAGAACATCTCATGGAACTGGGGACCTGAACAACTGAATACTTTTGCTGGCTCAAGATGCAGTCTGGCAAAAGCCGCCACATTGCCACACCCTGACATGACAGAACCGTGTTATAGCCCTTGTGAGAAGGTTTGTCTAGTCCATGTTTGGAATCTCACACATTGGAAATTAATCATCAGAGGTGCTATGGTGATTGTACAGACTGTGCACACTTCTTTCACATACGTTCTGTCACGGAAGATTCTGAATGGGCAAGTTTCCAGTTCATGTATCACACAATGGACACTGGCCTTTGTCAGTTGTGGGGTGGACTTTAAGAAAGAACAGAGCAAAGCTCTCACCCAGCACACTGACATAACAGGCCCTCCTGCATATCCCAGCTTTTCTTGCCTTTTCCTTCAATAGCCTTGCTTGATTTTTTTTGTGTATATCTATTAATTTCCAGTAAAATATCCTTTTAATTTTTAACTGGAGTAATCTCTCCAGTCAGTATTGGTATACACAGGTGGCAAATCCTGCTGTTACCCTCCTCTTCCAGGCCTCCTTTAATAATTGCCAAAATCCTAAGGACACACTGGCACTGCAGGTGGATCTCAAGTCCCCACTTTTTAGGTTAACAGCTTTGTCACCCATGTCTCCCCAGACCTGATTTTTCCCCAACACTCATTTCCTTTGATTACCAAGATAAAACTTGGCTGTTCATCAGTGCCTTTGGACCTCATTAATTCATCCCAAATACTGATGTACATAGTTTTCAAAAAATCTTTTAAATCTGTTTTTAACTCATTATGACCTTTAATGTGTTTTATCTTGTTTAAATTATTTTATTGTTCTAAACTGTTCAATTTGTTTTAATACTATTTGTAAGCTGCCCTCAGATTGTTTGACACAGGGCAGGTATAAATATTTTAATAATAATTACTATTACTACTACTGTTATTTTGGTTTTTGAAAAACATTATTCTTCTTATTTCAGCAACGTGATGTTGTTAAAGAGTTTATCCACACCTCCAGGATTCTTCCTTCTCCCCAGCTGGAGGCATTTGCAGACTCTCTGCTGGCAAACAGTCTGCCATCACTGAGATTGGGCCCCCAGGATCCCAGTCAGAAGACTGTGGTGGTTGAAATGGCAGTGCATGCTGCAGCTGTTCTGCTGTCCAGCCAGAATCGAATCCTTGAACCTCTAAGGAATCTGGCCTTCTTGCCCAGTACTATGCGGGTAAAGAACTGTATTCCTTTGTATTCCTGTGTATTCCATTATTTCTTTTGATGCATTTCTTTTTTTCTTGATCCGTTTGTATTTAGAGCAACTGATTGCATGAGAAAATGAGTTAACTAATATGAAGATTCATCTTGGCAAACCCTTTGAGTCAGTCAGATCAATCTGTTATAACATGCCACTGTATGTTATAGTAATACCATTTTAATTTTCATTCTCTCCTTCCCTCCCTCTCTGCAGAATGCTTTTCTGCCGACAATGCCAGAAGACTTAGTGGCTCAGGCTGTGAACTGGAAGGGAACTTCAGGTCTTCACTGGTATAGTAAGTACAATGCCCAGTGTTGGGAGAAAGCTATGGAAAATCCTTGTTTCAGTGGTGGCTTCCCAAAGGTAGAAATTGTTTAATCTACAAGGATGATAAATTTTACTATTGTTGCTTTTAATTGTTCGTATTATTTAATTGTTTTTAATTGTTTGATAGGTTAATTACTTTCCAATTTTTGTATATTGTGAATTTTTACCTATGTTTATTTTTAATTGTTCATAAGCTGCCTTGAGTTCTCAGTTGGGGGAAAGGTGGAATGGTGATGATGATGATGATTATAGTTCAACATATTTGGCTACTATGTATGCCATGGACTCATATAGCACATAGGTGATAATCTGTGGAAATAGCCTGCTCTGAACCATACTAGAATGTTATTGCCCACAGCTTTAACATTCATTAAATACAGCCTGAGAGTCTACTGCCTTCATCTGAATGAGTGCTGAAGCCAGGTTAGTCCTTAGACATCCACATAGGTAAAAGTTATTGAATAACTTGCCTGTGTCCTTTCTGACCCACATGGTTCCACACTGAAGGCCAGGCCAATCATTGCTATAAAGGACTGGCTGCTGCCAACCTGACTCTCTCTGGTAATGTTTGGTTTTGGATGAATCCTAATGACAAGGGGCCATTGCATGCTGTGTTCCTCTGTTCCCTGCAGCATTTCTTTGACTGCTGCAAGTCCAACACTGTACCTGCTATGTGTCACCAGCTATCTGAAGGAAGGACACAAATTCTAAAGTGTGGGTTAAAATTCTCTATATTAAGTTCATTGGACTGATTTCTTTTTCTTTTCCTTTGTTCAAATTAGTATGTCCAAATGGCCATCCCTGCACTGTTGGAGAGGTAAGAACTTTCCCTGATGGTGTGTATGTGTTCAGATTTATTTCTTTAAATCCAGCTTCTGGTATATTTTTCATTTTTCTGTTATGCCTCAACATTATATCTTGCTTTATGCTTGACTTGTAGGCCAACACAATCAAGAATTTTGCCTGTTTTTAAAGTGTGTTTGTGTGTGTGTGTGTAGTTTAACAGTTTAATAGAGGTAACTGAGAGATCTGAAAACTGAACCTTAGGGTAGGCAGAAACAAGAAGGCCTAGTTTCTTTCCTTACTCTATAATCTTCATTCTTTCCTTTTCAGTGTGGTATGCCTACGCAACTTGGTCGTTGTGTTGATTGTGGCGCTGAAATAGGAGGTGAAGATCACAAGCCTGTGCCAGGCTTTCACAAAGAACAGTAGGTTCCTGCTTCAGTCTCTGGAAATTTTGAACAAAATGTTTTAATTTATGGAGTTGCGTGGCCATTACTCCAGCACATATGTTTATATTGTGTTGCCATCACTCTAGTGCTTTTGTTAAGTCTCCATTTTGTTCTAGCTTTTCAAAGAGATGGCTGTATTAATCTTTTTCAGTATAAAATAGAAAGGACTGAGTGTTAAAGAATCCACCAGCACCATTGAAGCTAACCTTTAATGTCAGGAACCGAGATCACACACACAAATGTACCAATGCTAATACGTGATTTATTTAGAGTGTGATGCGTGTACAAGACTTCAGTGATCAAACTGGAGGAAATTTGCAGAGACCAAACATTATAAGCAAAAGAATCTGTTCCCACAGTAATCAGACAGCAAATGACCTTGGAGGAACTAACTCAGGCTAGTATTTCTTATCAGTGCTGAATTCCTGGTGTTCTTTACCAGACGGTCTCTGGTTCACATTCTTGGTTACAAGCAAGCAGCTAAATACTACTCCTACATATCCCATACTAAATACTAGCCCATACTAAATATGGAGGGCTACCCGACATTTAAGATATTTTGTGCTGAGACTGATAATAACAATGGACATGAAAGGCTCTAGGGAAGAGGAAGGGTCCCAGATGATAGGGAAGCTATTATATGTTTGTGTCCTCTACAGTAACATAATTAAAGAATGAACTCAGCCACAGTATACAAAGCTGGCAAGTTCTGGATAGATGCATGTCCTGGTAAGAAACATTGCCCAGTCTTGAAGCACTCTTACCTTGAGTTATATCAGTGGGTAAACTATCTCCTGGGCATTGTTTGTGGTACTCAGTCTTAAGACTGTTGTCTAATTTTTACTCAAAAGCATGGCTTCTACTATGCCAACCTAAACTTCTTTTAACTTTGCCAAGTAACAGTCATCTGAGAAAGACTTTCATTAATTTCAGATTAAGGTTTGGTTTCCATTATGTAATCCCAAACGTGTTGTGGTTCTGTGTTACAACGTAGGCCTGCATTTGAGCTCAGGCACCCAAGTGCTGACTTCTTTTCAGTCATGGGATTCATCATGGACAGACAGTTGCACAACATTCAGGGTCATCCAAGGTTTCTCTTGGTTCTCTTGTCTCTTCTTCACAGTATTTTCTAGAGAGATTGGGTTCTCTTAGCACATGGGTTGTAGTGTAAGAGAGAAAGCAAACCTTTGTTCCTGAGATAAATGGAAACCTTCCCTAGATTCCTTCTTATTTGGCTGAGTTTAAGCAAAATTAGGTAGGTGTAATTAAATAAGGAGGAAAACCCTTTGATTAGACAGTGTAACTCATTAGCAACCAAAGTCTGCTTGAGATTTGGCATGGACAAGTTCAATATCAGACTAAGGAAAGCCATCAAGGCCAACTAGGGCATCTGACTGGCCAGTTTAAAAGTTATCTTATAGGATACTCTGGCCATTTCATCATGACAACGCTCTCCCATGTCCCATTGTAATTCCGATAGTACCTCTGCTGGGATGGGAACATGTCCTCAACACTCCCCTCCACACCAGCCAGCTGCCTATGGAAGGGGGTGTGAGGGACACGCTCCTTCCTTCTGCACTGCAGCTGGCCTTCTTCCCATGCTGCAGTGCGGAAGGAAGCATGTGGTCACACTTCCTGCCTTTCTGCATGGCCGGCAGTGACAGAAGGCTCACACAGTTGGGGGCCACTGACAGTTTTTCTGTCAATGATATACCCCACAATTGCACTGGCTGACATGAGAAGGATGAGGCTGTTACGATGTGGCGTGGAAGTGTTGTCGTGTTCTGCTGCTCTCACATCCACATGCCAAGAGAGCACCGTCCTGTGGAAAGGGTCTCTGACTTGGGTGATAACTTAGTAGTTCCTTGTGATCCTTCCCAGCACTAACTCCTTCCTACTCTGAGGTTGAGTGCATGTTTCTAGGGGCAGAGCTCCTTTTTCTGCTCTCTGCTTGAAATCATTCTTCTGCTTTGTTTGCCCAGAATAACAGTGTCGTCTTGCATACTAAGATAGCCTTTTTTTTTTTAAATTAGATAGAGCTTTGCCCATTATGGCTCTCCAGCTGACTTATATTTATGACACAACATCACTCTAGAAGTTCAGTCTTTTTTGTTCATTCTGGAAAGCTATAGATTGCAGGAGGATGTGTAAGTTGCTAAGTCTGAGTTAAATGGTTTACTTATTTTGGAACAAGCTGCAAGTCCAGGGCATTCTGTTGTGGCTTTTTCAGGGTCTTGTGTAAAGCACAGCTACCGACATGCACACACTCTTAGCTAAGCTAGTTGTCTTGCTTTGCCTGATCCTCTGCCCTTGTCCAGGTTTTAGATTTTCCTTCTGTCAGTCAGAGTGAGAAGCTGCTGTCAGGCTCTCCATTTGAAAATTTATTTTTGAGTTGTAACCAACTTATTCCTTTGGCAGCACACTTTGGCAATGCTACCATCAAGAGATTCCTTTGGGGTCTTTCCAATTTCTATCCCCTGAACCCATGCCTTCATGGTCTCTCTCACTTGTCTTGTCTCAACTTATATGCAAGCCATTCAGACCAATGGGCACTACAAATCTTTGCCTCCTCACACTCAAAAATGTCTTCCTCGTTGTGATCATTTCCAAATGTGCTGGTGAACTCTGTGCCCTGTGCTCAAACTAGCTCTGCTTGATCTTCCACAGGGGCAAGATGGTCCTCATGTTCAACCCAATCTTCCTCCTGAAGGTTGTCTCTCTGTTCTACCTAAATCAAGACATCGTCTTACCAGCCTTTCACCAAAACCCCTCATCAGAGTTAGAAAAGGCTCTTCACACCCTTGATGTTTGCAGGGCCCTTGTTTTTTACACCAGCTGAACGGCTTGCATCAGACATTTCCCTCATCTCTTCATTTACTGCAGAGGACATCACATGAGTTTCCCAGTTTCCTCCCAAAGATTTGCCCACTGGGTAGTGGACTAGCCTACCACCTAGCATGGAAAATGCTTCCATTGCATGTCTGTTCTCACTCCACTATCACCATCTCTACTTCCTGCACCTGGCTTCAGAGCATCTCTCTTCCAGAGGTCTGCAGAGAGGAGCGTTGGGCACAATCTTTCACCTTCATCCACCTCTACTGTCTTGATTGCAAAGCTTGGGAGGGTGCAGCCATTGCAAGGGCAGTGTGTTCTTACATACTGAGATGAGCTGCCCTACCTGCTGTAGGCTATCCACTCATCCATGTGCCAGGCACAAAGACCACAAAGAGGAAGGACAAGTGGCTTACTTATAACTGCGCAGTTCTCCCTCCACATTCATGGGTTTGACACTCATGGGTTTGATTATTCACAGTGCTGGCTTGCCTCTCCCCTATTCTCCTCCTCCTGTTCCCTGGCCAGCAGTGGGTTCATTCTCTGGTCCGCTGCTGCTGTCGCAATTGCCCCTGCAGTGGATACAAGGGTGAAGAGGAGGAAAAATCTTGTGCGCTCTCCTGTGCTGCCCCCACCTGCACAATCATGATTGGGATGTGGGGCAGTGAGAAAGCAAGCAGGGGAAGATGTTTCCCCACCTGCACTCTCCTGCACCGCTGGATGAGGATGGTGAGAGGGTGGAAGGAAAGATCTTTCCCCAACCTCCCACTCCTGCACTGCCCCCACCTGTGCAAATCATATGAGTGGGAGTGGTGAGAGAGCAAAAGAGAGATCTTTCCCCACTTGTGTTTTCCTGTGCCGCTTGCACCTGCGCTATCATGATCAGGTGGGCAGGGGCAGCAAGAAAGCAAGCAGAGGAAGATCTTTCCCTGCCCGGGTTTTCCTGCCTGGCTCCCGAGTGAGAGGGCGAAGGAAGAAAAGATCTTTCCCTGCCCGCGCCCTCCGGTGCCACCCCCACCGACATGATCGTGATTGCATGGGTGAGGGCAGCAATAGGGTGAAGCAGGAAAGGATCTTTCCCCACCTACACCCTCCTGTGCTACCCCCACCCGCATAATCACATTCGCGTGGGTGGGGGCAGTGATAGGGTGAAGGAGGAAAAGATCTTTTCCTACTCATTCCCTCCTGCACTGCCCCCACCTGCATGATCACAAGTAAGCAAAGAGGAGATCTTTCCCTGTCCCTGCTCTCCTGCACCGTGATGAGGGGAGTAAAGGAGGGAAGATCAGATCTTCCCCCACAGTTATTTGTGCTTTTTTAAAAAATTATTTTTATTGATAACATACAATAATATTAGAAGCGAAATAAGATTGACTGTACATAATGACATTGGATTGTTTTTGAATCAACAAATATCTTCTCATAGTAGTTTTCTGAAAATAGAAAAAGGAAACAATCTTGTTGAATTACCTTAATTGAGGAAAAGAAAAAAGAAAAACAAACAGATACAGAAACAAATATATGTATATATTGTAACTGAACTTCCTTTTGTTTGAACTTAACCTTGTCTTGAAAAATAGAAAAGATAACTGCCTATAACCTAAACTTCCCTATGGCATATTTTTTTTCTTTATCTTCTCTGTGGTAATTAATCATGTTCCTTCTTATTTACTTGTCTATTTGATTCTTCTTCGTGGTCTCTGTGCCTTCATACACTAGGAGCTTTCGCGCATGCGTGGGAGCGTTCGGAAGATTCTAGTAGCTTTAGCTGCTTGGCGGGACCCCTCCCCCATGCCGGTACTGCCGGTACTCTATCCTCCTGCCGAGCAGCGGCCACTCCCCAGTTCTTTCTCGTCCGCCGTTGCAAACGGAAGGTTCTTGGCTTCGTCCTTGCTATTCGCACTGCGTTGCTTGGCTTTTCAACTTTCAGCTCGTTTTTTACCTCGGCTTGGTTTTCAGACAGGTTTTTGGTGACTCCGTCTCTCTTCCTCTCTTTTATTTTTCTCTTTTTTCTGTCTGTCAGCGGCTCTCTTCAAAAGCTGCACGTCCTGCGGACGCAAAGTTGCTCTCGCCGACAAACACTCCCTGTGCGTTTTTTGTTTGGGTGAGACCCATAACATTCGGTCTTGCCCAATTTGCCGGGAGTTTACTGCCCAAACCATCAGGAACCGGCTGTCCCGACTCAAGTCTTTTTGTTGGGAACAGTTGCTCCGAGCGCAGGAAGACCCGCCACGTGCGAAGATGGCCGAGGCTTCGAGACCGTCCTCGACAGTATCGGTGGCTGCCGTCCCGTCCACTTTGTCGGTACCGGGCTCGGTACCGACGCAGCGCACGCCCATCGCTGCGCTTCCGCGGATTCCGAAGCTGTCTTCGACGTCCAAGGCAGCGAAGCAAACTCCTGCGCCTGATCAGCCCTCTGAAGCGTCGAGGACACCAACCAAGGCACAGAGGAAGTGTCCCGCTCCGGAGGCCGGAAAAGAGAAAGACTGCAAGAAGAAGAGGAAGGAGAAGCGGCGCTCCCCTCTTAAGAAGACTCGCCCACCAACACCACCTCCCACCCAGCTCCTGGAAGACCTTCCGGAGGAGATCCTGGAGCTGTCGGATGAGGAGCAGGTCGTGGAGACCTTGCCCTCACCGGAACCATTGGTTCCCACGGAGGTGGAGCCCCAGCCTACCCTCCACAGCTCGGTGGCTCGGGCAGAAGAGGTGACTGAATACCGGAGGCCTTCGTCCAGGCACCGATCTGCCTCGGACAGGAGCTACTCTCACTCCCCAGAGCGTAGAGCCAGGCCTCCGTCACCTCGGTGCCGGGAGGTGTTCGAAGACCCACACCCTCGCCGCTCACAGGATTCCCGCTACACCTCGGGCTCCTACATTGGCAGGTCCCTGCGGGAACCGGAATGGAGACATTACCCGGCGGAGTACCGGTTCTATTCGCCATCAAATAGAGATCGGTACCATTACAACGTCTGGCATTGGGTGCCCTACAGGTGGTCCCGGTCACCCTCCAGATGTGAGCGAAGACGTGAGTGCTCTCGCACTAGATCGCCCTCTCCTCGATACCGTACGGAGAGGGAACCGAGTGGTCTCACCACCCCCGAGGGTCACATCCACAGTCACGCGCTCAGTCGAGTCGATCGCCACTCAGACTGCAGCTGCAATGGCGACGACATCGGTGGCGAGCAAGGTGCACTCAGCAGTGGTCCCCGTCGCTTCGGCCACCCAGACCACTGGAGCTACGGTATCAACCGCAACACCAGCGGTAGCGATCCATCGCTCCCCCAGGCGCCGCACACCACAGGCTTCCCCGGCAAAGTCTCCAAAGCGCTCCGGATCGTCCTTTCCCCGGTCCAACTCGGGAACGGAGTCAGAGGACCTAACGCCGGCCTCACACGAGTCACCCCCGTTGGCTTTCGGCAAGCCAACGCCAGAAGCAGCGCCCGAGGGTGTCCAGCACCTCTCGGCCATGCTTCTACAAATGGCGGCGACCCTCGGCCTAAAGGTGGCACCGCCGGAACCGGAGGAGGAGGATCCAGTTTTCGACATAGTGGAGACCCGGCAACAAGCTGCTGCCCCGCTCCCTCTCTTGCCCAAGCTGCTTAAGGCCGTCAAACAGCCTTGGGACAAACTGGCGTCCGCTCAGCCGATCCCTCCTCGACTGGAGCACCTGTACCAGACGCAAAAGGAGAAGGCGGACTTCCTCCTCAGTCACCCGGTACCGAACTCCATGGTGGTGGAGTCTGCGCAGGTTAAGGGAGGCAACAGGGCCCACACCACGCTGCCGGTCCGAGAGGGGCGCAAGCTAGACACCTTCGGGAGGAGATTCTACACCGCCTCCTCCCTTAACATCAGGGTGTCTAATATGCAGGCATGTCCTGCGGCATACCAGCGTAAAGTCTTGGACCAGCTCCCCCCTCTCCTGACCAGCCTCCCCCAGGAGAGCCGCGCCACTGCCTCCCAGCTCTACAATGAGGCGGTAGCAATTTCGAGCCAGCAGATCCTATCCTCGAAGCACGCCGTGGAGGTTGCTTCGAGAGTAATGGTTGGCTCGGTCGCACTCCGGCGACACACGTGGCTTCGCTCGTCCGGCCTGCGAGAGGACACCCGGAAGCGGATTGAGGATCTCCCTTTTGATGGCCAGGGACTCTTTAACTCCGCTACCGACAAGACAATGGACTCCATTGTCAAGGCCCGACTGACGGCCAAGAAGATGGGGATCCACCAACCGTCTCAGTCCCACCGGTCCTCTGCTTTGCGCCAATCCTGGCGACAGTCCTCGGGGGCCTCTTATCAACCAAGGTCCACCCACTCCGCCCAGCTCGACTGTCGACCGCCTCCTTAGCCCGGAGACCCTTTTGACGCCGACCAGCTCCGGCCTCCAAAAAACCATCTTCCGAGGCGAAGTCTCGGTTTTGAGGGTTTCCGCAGGTCGCCGCCGCTACCATCTTTCAGCCTGCCAGCCCCCCTTCGAGATCAGCCGGCCCTGGCCAGACACCTCGCCCAGTGGCGCCACGTCACCACGGACTCTTGGGTGCTCACCATCGTCCGTCTTGGCTACGCCATAGAATTTCACGATATCCCTCCGCGAGGTATCTACCTCCCCACCCCGGCCAGCCCAGCCCTGCTGGAAGAGATCCAGTCCCTTCTCCAGAAGGGAGTGATCGAGACACTCCTGCCTTCGGCTTCCAACACCGGCTTCTTCTCCCGGTACTTCACGGTACCGAAGCCGGACGGGACCTTACGGCCCATCCTGGACCTCAGGGGCGTGAACAACATCCGCCCCAGAATGTTCAAGATGGTGACGCTCTCCTCGACCCTCCCTTTCCTCTCCCGAGGAGACTGGTTCGCCTCCATCGATCTCAAGGACGCTTACTTCCACATCATCATCCGTCCCCAACACAGACGGTACCTACATTTCGCAGTCGACGACACCTGCTACCAGTACAAGGTGTTACCGTTCGGCCTCTCCACCGTGCCCAGGGTCTTCACCAAATGCATGTCCCTGGTGGCATCCTATCTGCGAACGAAAGGCGTCTCCGTCTACCCATACCTGGACGACTGGCTCCTGGTGGCGCCCTGCAAACAGAAACTCTACGCCGATATCCATCGGACCCTGACACTTCTGACCCGACTGGGGCTCCGGGTCAACCCCAAGAAGTCCCACCTCGAGCCGACGAGGGTGCTCAAATTCATCGGCGCCACCTTGGACTCGCTCTCGGCCAGGGCCTTCCTACCGGCCGATCGCGCACGGACTCTATGCTGGGCCGCACTGGCGGCGTACCGAGCGCTGACGATGTCGGCCAGGAGGATTCAACAGCTCCTCGGCTACATGGCCTCCACTACCTCCGTGACATACCTCTCCAGGCTCAGGGCGAGACCTCTACAACTTCAGTTTGTCCGAGCCTTCAACCTGCTCCGCGACGCCCAAAGCAGGCACCTCACGGTACCGTCGAGCATCCGACCGTCCCTCCTGTGGTGGCAGTCTTACGACCATCTCCTCTCCGGGATGCCCTTCCAAAAACAAACCTTGAATGTCACGGTGACCAGGGACGCCTCCCTCTACAGCTGGGGAGCTCACTCCGGCGATCTCCGAGTCCGGGGACGGTGGATGGACGATGAGACCGCCCTCCACATCAACACTCTCGAGCTTCTTGCCATATTCAAAGCCCTGAGAGCCTTTCACCACTGCATCGAGAACCAGATGGTCCTCGTCCTCACCAACAACACGACGGCGGTCTGCTACGTCAACAGGCAAGGCAGCACTCACTAGACCACCCTGCTCAACTTTGCCCTGGACCTCTGGAACTGGTGCATCCCACTACGAGTCCACCCAGTGGCGGTTCACCTGGCCGGGCAGGAGAACACCACGGCGGACGCGCTCAGCAGGGAGACCTCCTCCCACCACGAGGTGTCCCTCTCAGACAGAGTGTTCCAGATGATACAGGACTGCTGGGGCGAACCCAACCTCGACCTCTTTGCAACCGGCGCAAACGCGAAATGCCGCCACTTCTGTTCGAGAGCAGGCCACGACCGGAACTCCATCGGGGACGCCTTCCAATTCCGGTGGAACGAGGGGCTCCTCTACGCGTTCCCCCCGTTTCCCCTCCTCGGTCACGTGATCTCCAAGATCCTTGCTGACCGAGCAGACGTCGTTCTCGTAGCCCCGTACTGGCCCAGGCAACACTGGTTCGCGCCTCTCCTTGAGGCCGCCCGCGACCGCCGCCTCAGACTCCCGTCGACGCCGGGCCTACTATCCCACTCCGGGGGCCACGTACTCCACCCAGACCTGCCACTCTTGGCCCTCCATGCCTGGAGGATATCACCGTGACCGACCCCATCATCAGGAACGTCCTCACAGCGGCTAGGAAAGACTCCACGCGCCACAACTACCATTACAAATGGCGCCGCTTTGTTGCTTTTGCCAATGGAAGGGGGGAACCGGTATCGCCAGTCAATACGCCTACCGTGCTCCACTTCCTTCTCCACCTCCGCCAGCAGGGTTTAGCCTTCCCGTCCCTGAAGGTCTACCTTGCCACCATCGTGGCATATCAACCGCCACGATCCCCATCGGCATCGCTCTTCCGAGACGGTACCGTCAAGCAATTCCTGAAGGGCCTCCAACATCTCTACCCGCCGATATCGCCACCGCTACCGCCGTGGTCCCTCTCCTTGGTCCTATCGCAACTCACGAGACCGCCCTTCGAGCCCATGGCGACTGCTGATGACAGACTTCTCACCTGGAAGACTGCCTTCTTGGTGGCTGTCACCTTGGCCAAGCGAGCTGGAGAGCTGACGGCTCTGAGGATCGACGAACCTTATCTAGTCTTCCACAGAGACAAGGTCGTCCTCCAATCGGATATTTCCTTTCTCCCGAAGGTTGTCTCCAACTTCCTTCTCAACTAGGACATCATCCTGCCTTCATTCTTTCCGGACCCGACGACACCGCTGGAACGGTCCCTTCATTCCTTCGACGTGCGTCGGGCTCTGGCGTTCTACAGGGACAGGACTGCCCCTTACAGACAATCACTGCACCTTTTCGTCTGCTATGGCGATCAACGGAGAGGCCATAAGGTTTCCACCCAGCGTTTCTCCAAGTGGGTGGCACAGACCATTGGACTGGCATATGAGCTTGCCAGAAAGCCCCCGCCAGCTCTCCTCCGGGCCCACTCCACAAGGGCTGTGGCCACGTCTGCTGCCCTCTTGAGAGGTGTTGATCTACCTGAACTCTGCCGTGTGGCAACCTGGTCTCAACCGTCAACCTTCGTGCGCCACTACAGGCTGGACTGCCGGTCGCGCAGAGATGCTCGGTTTGGCCGTGAGGTTCTCGCTTCCGTACTGTAGGACCTGACCCGCCATCCAACCGGTAAGCCACACAGTCTCCTAGTGTATGAAGGCACAGAGACCACGAAGAAGAAGAACAGGTTGCTTACCTGTAACTGTAGTTCTTCGAGTGGTCATCTGTGCCATCATACACATCCGCCCTTCCTTCCCCTCTCTTTCAGGTCCACTGTTCCACTACGGCGGACTAAGAACTGGGGAGTGGCCGCTGCTCGGCGGGAGGAGCATGTGCAGTACCGGCATGGGGGAGGGGTCCCGCCAAGCAGCTAAAGCTACTAGAATCTTCCCAACGCTCCCGCGCATGCGTGAAAGCTCCTAGTGTATGATGGCACAGATGACCACTCGAAGAACCACAGTTACAGGTAAGCAACCTGTTCTTATCAATTTATACATACTTATACATACTTACTCTTGCTCTCCTGGCGAAATTACAAATTTACAAAAACTTCTACATCACAACAAAGTATTGTCCACGACATAGATTACTATTCTCCTCATTTTAATCTTTCTGATATATATTTAAGGTCATTTAATTTATTCAATCATTAAATTACCCCATTTTTGGCGGAGGAATTTCATAATTGGGTCCCATTCTTTCAGTATTTTATCAGATTTCCCTTTAATTTTGGAGGTGAACAGATCATTTTCTTTCATCTCCAATATTTTAGACATCCATTGGTCTAATGAAGGGGTTTCTGTTAGTTTCCAGGATTTTGCCAGTAACAGTCTAGCAGCAGTAACCAGGTATAATAAGACTCTCCAGTATTTTTTTGAGATTACTGGATCTATATTCTGAATCATATTGAATAAGAAAAATTCTGACAAGAGGGGCATCTGAATACCAAATATCTCCATTAGGGCTGTACATAACTGCTCTGAAATTTTTTTAATTTTTCAGCAACCCCACTACATATGTATAAAGGTTCCAGTTTTCTCTTGGCATTTCCAGCATTTATTCTGATGTGTATTGTACATTTTATCTAGTTTGGCTGGTGTTATGTATCATTTATAAAACATTTTAACATAATTTTATTTAAGATCCTAAGATAACGAAATCTGTGAGACAGTTTCCAAGATGTTTTCCAATGTTCTAGTTCAACTTCATGACCTAAGCTATTGGCCCAGGATATCATGGTATCTTTCACCGCTTTGTCTTCTAATCTATAATTTAATAGAAATTTATATAGTTTTGATATAGTGTGATTCATAGGACCAAGTATGATCTTCTCTGATTCATTGGAGATCTCTCTCAGATTGAAGCTTCCAGCCTTAAATCTATATCTTTTGAGAAGTTGTCTATATGGAAATCATGAAAGCCAGAAGCCCATTTGATTCAGTTTTTCTCTTGTTTCTAACTGTGGTGTATGTGAGTCATCTAATTCTAATTAATTTTTGTATGTTAACCATTTATCTTCGGTGTTAGCCCATGTCCTGAAAAATGCTTCCTGAGGTAATATTCAAGAGGAGATTCTGTTATAATTTTTTTTTCTTTATTTGTATCCAGATTCTCAATAATGATCCTCTTATAAAATGATTAGAAAATTCCTTGTCTACTTTTGCCTTATTGTACCAGACGTAAGCGTGCCAGCCCATTCTGTTATCAGCTCCTTCTAAAGTCAATATTCTTCTATTCTGTAATTTAATCCATTCTGATATCCAGGCTAAACCACTTGCATAATAATATAATTTAAGGTCCAGTAAACTGCCTCATTCTTTAAGATCTGTTAGGTTTTTCCAGTTTATTCTTGGTTTTTCCCCTTCCTGGATGAATCTTGAAAGCTCTTCTGCCATTCCCAAAATGGTTTGTCATTTTTACTTATCAGGTATCAAATCTTTATTGAATCAGTCTACAGACTATATCAGACAATTAAAAAGAGGGAACAAAGCCCGAAGCATGGAAAAGAGAACAAAAACAGCATCATCCGCAAGGAAACACATTGATAAATAATAAAAATATAAAATACAAAACAATATATGCAGATAAAATAACAATTTTCAGATTAAAAGGATTAAAAAAATCAACCAACCTCTGAATCACTAGAATACCCCTCAAGTAATTAAAAAAAGAGATTACTCATGAGCTGGCAAGGCGGACCCTTTATCTACTAGTTGCTTCCTCACTTTCATTTTTACTTATCAGTAAATTTTGAAAAAGAAAATTCATTTTAGGAAGGACGTGCATTTTCATGGTTGCAATTCTTCCAAAAAGGGACAGGTGTAATTTAGTCCATTTTTCTAAGTCTTTTCAACCACATTCTTACATAGTTATTATTAAAGAGCTCTGTATTTTGTTTCGTAATCCAAATGCCTATGTATTTTAATTTGTTTTGAAACTGAAATCTGGATTTCTTAATCAGTTGCTCTTTGTTCCTAAAGTGTATATTCTTTGTCAAGATTCTAGTTTTCTCTTTATTTGTCTTGGGTCCTGGTTTTTCACTGAAGTCTGAAATAATCATTAGAAGTTTATCTATACTTTCAAGTGGATCTTCCAGAAAGATTACAAGGTCATCTGCATGAGCTTGTAATTTGTATATTTGTTCTTTAATTCTGACACCTTTAATATCTGGATCAGAGTGAATTCTTCTGTTTAATATCTCCAATATCAAAATGAATAGGAGAGGTGAGAGAGAGCAACCCTGACATGTGCCCTTTTGGATGTTAATTTCTCTCATTTTCTCTCCATTCACAATGACTCAAGCTGTTTGATATGAATATATTTCATGAAACCATTTTACAAAATTATTTCCTAGATCCATTTTTTCCTAAGTTTCTAAGAGGAATTTCCATCTCGCCTTATCAAACACCTTCTCAGGATCTAAAAATATCATAGCCAGGTCTCTCTCGTTGTGCCTCTCGAAATATTCTATAATATTAATCACCATTCTTATATTATTTCTCAGTAATCTGTTTGACAGAAAGCTGTTCTGATCTTCTTGTATCATAGACTGGATAATTTTCTTAAGTCTTTCTGCAAGTATGCTTGTAAATATCTTGTAATCGGTCTTAAGTAAAGAAATTGGTCTGTAATTGTTGGGAGAGGTGAGATCTTTTCCCTTCTTAGGGATTAAAGTTATATCCAGGATTTTGGAATACCTTCTATTAGAATTTGATTTAAAGTATTGTATAAATTTGATTTAAAGTATTGAATGAAGATTGGATCAATTTTTCTTTGAAGACTTTGTAGTACTTGGCTGTGAAACCATCCAGTCCAGGTGCTTTTGAGATTTTTAGTTTTTTAATGGCTGCTGCAATTTCTATCTTAATAATTGGAGCATTTAATGTTTGCTTCTGATCCTTGGTCAAGAAAAGATCGTATCTGTGTTTCATCAGTTTTTTGTTCTGGATCTGCTTTATATAACTCCAGGAAGTATTTTTAGTTGTTTGCGTGTTTTTTCGAGTTTCACGGGGTTCTGTTTCCACATCCCCCGCAAATGTGGAGGGACTACTGTAATTCTTTAAGTGGTCTACTAACATAACCCACCCTCCTCCCCAGTTTTTGCAGGCCCACTCCTGTCGATGGACATCAGAACTGAGGGGAGTAGCTTTTGGTACTATTTATACAAGCACCTAAATGGGTGGTGTTACCACCAGAAGCTACTCAGCTCTGGAAGATTCCATGGCTGGAAGTGTGCAGGCACAAAAACACATGTGTGAGGGCACAGATGACCACTCAAAGAACTGCACTTGCAAGTAAGCAACTTATCCTTTCTATCCCTGAACTCATTTTGCCATATGGAGGAGCAGTTCCCCTCCATTTTGCGCACCTCTGTAAATAATCCCTTTAATTCCTAGGTTGTTGTCATACGTATACAGGTGTGAGTTTACATACATGTGTGAATGAGGACACATGCTACCAATTCATTCCAGCAGCTTGGGAGGTGGAGTCCATGCTGATACACCAAGTGAATCTGTTCAGGACTTTCCCTGACATGTTTAGAAGCAGATAGTAACTCCTTACTAGGACTCTGATGTGAACTGATGTTTCTATTCTAATGTTAGTGTTATATTTAGATTATTTGATGCTGGGGCCTTTATTAAAAGGAAATCATCATCATCATCTAATGTTATGTAACAATGCATGATACCATTTTTCTTTCATTTTTAAAGTTAGATTAACTGTCTAATATGAGAGAACCATTACTGGGTGACTATATCTAGGAATCATACATTTTAAAACTCAGAAAAGCCTTTCATGTGTTTTAGCAAGTGTGCATGGTCACTGTTTTATTATTCTATGCAGGAATAGGGTGGACAGAACACAAACTGGCCACGTGCTTGGAGATTCTAGAAGAAGAGAAGCTGTAATAACATCTGAGAGAGAGATGCCTCCAGTTGTCTTAATTCTGATTCGCTTGCTCACTCACTTGGCAATGCTTCTAGGAGCAACAAAAGATCCCCAGGTATTCTTTTCTTCATAATAATAGTGGGAACTTAAAGTACAGATTTGTGTAACACCCACATCTTTATTAGTCGTTGTCACATAATTCAGTTCTTGAACACACAGTCCTAATGCTGTCACAGATTGCTACCACAAACCAGGTCCTTTAGTTTACTTATGACTTAATATGCCCCTGCATGCTTGCATTGTCCCAGATAAGCTTCGGGGTCCTCTGAAAGTACTCCAGAGGCCATCTTTAGGCTCATGTAGGTGACCAGCAGCTTTCTGTTGTTTAAAATGGATTCATCTCCCCTGCATTTCAAAGAGCAGCATGTTTGTAAGGGTCTAGAGGAAAATATGCATGATACTCATACATGAACCTCTTTTTGAAGTATATTGTCTTACTGAACTGAAGGGCTATAACACACTTCTTTCTGAATTCTTCTCTCACTTGTTCTCTCTACGTGCAGAACTGGAAATTAAATATTTATTGAATTTGCTGAAGTATTTCTTATATCTTTCAGCAATATGCTGAGATTAAGAGTTATTTGTACCCAGAACTGAGGGGAAAATAATTCTGTAAACATGCCATTGTGGGTTTGTGGATATCTCTTTAGTAGTTATTCTCAAATTCTAGTGGACAGACCATGTCCTACTTTCTCCAGTTAATGTAGTGAATGATAGACTTACATTTACGTTAGACAAGGTAAAATGAAATCACAGATTTGTTCAAAGATGTAGTTTGATGATTGACTGTTACTTTGTGTGCCTTTTAGTAGAATTACACATTGGTTATTCTGACCTTTGCATTCTGTTGTTCAAGTCCCTACTGCAGATCATAAAGCCAAAGGTGCAAGATCCTGTGGGCTTTCTCGAACAGCATATCCATAAGGACTTGGAGCAACTGAAGAAGACACTTGGGAGAAGTGCAGATGAAAGCATTAATTTTGTCCATCTCATTCTGTGTAATCTCTTCAAGGAGCATAGTGGCCAAGGTAAGATGCTTCTCAAATGCTCTTGCTTATATTTCTGGTAAGTCAGCTGTACAGTATAATCCATAGTAGCCTAAATTTCACCCATTTCTAGCAGAGTAACTTAGTAAGTTGTACCTCTTGCTGTCTGTCTGTTAGTCTAATGCCATATTCATATTGCCT
The DNA here is from genome assembly GCA_948474755.1 of Ctenosaura bakeri. Lineage (NCBI taxonomy): Eukaryota > Metazoa > Chordata > Lepidosauria > Squamata > Iguanidae > Ctenosaura > Ctenosaura bakeri. The sequence goes on along the minus strand of CAOLHI010003172.1, from coordinate 234,049 downwards.
TCATTAAGGATTTTTTCAGTCTTCTCTGCAACTCCCAGCTTTCTGAAGATGTCTCCTTTTGTGTGGTTCTGTATTCAGGATATGTATTACTGAATGATTGTCTTATGGTAATAAAATTAGAGAAAGATCTTTAAATCTTATCATGTTGCAGTATTCATTGGTATGTAGGAGTGTCTATCACATTGAATTGAGTTTGGCTTCATGTGTAACTCTGGACAAGTTGCTGAATTCCTTTTGCATGTGTAGCTTGATTGTACAGAGAATGTGAACTCTTTTAGACTACATGAGTGTAATGATATGATCGCGCTTCAGTTGCCATGGAACCTCCTTTGGAATCCTGGGGTTTGTACTTTAGGCAGGAGTATTTTGAATTCTCAGCCAGAAAGCTCTAGTGACTCATCAGACTATAAATGCTAGAATTCCATAGGATGGAGCCATGGTAGTTAAAGTTCTGTCAAAGTGCTGTAACTGTGTAGAGTGAAAGTGACCCCAGTCTGTTTGTGGCTGTGGAAAGAATTTGAAGTCCACGCAAATCTATTTGAACCACTAATGCTTTAGAACTGATCCCCATGTTGCTTGCTTAATGAGGGGATTTGTAGAAATGGGCTTACTGCGGTTTTACTGTACTGAGAGTGAAAGAAATGGAAATATTATGGGTTTCCATCCAGACCCAGGAAGCAAGTTCTAAGAATCCCTAGCTATTACTGCCACTTCCCACAGCTGTACTTTTGAATAGAAGAATAAGAGGGTAAATTACATGAAGTAAACCTTCTTTTGCAGGGCAAATTGATGATCCATTATCCACAAAAGAGCAGAGAAACAATTGGGAAAGAGTTGTTGCACATGCCATTGTTCTTCCTGAACTAAAGGTAAACAAAAGCCTGTTTCCAAACACTGACTAGCCCATGCAGCCCATATATTCTATTCCTAAGCCAAGTAAGATTCTGTGTTCCACAGACCGCAGTGAACCACTGTTTTATGTGAGTGGGGGCCAGTTCACTGCCAGGATTCTCTGGTCCATTTCCTAAGCATGATACATGACCAAATGACCAAGACTGAACTTAGTACCTTAGTAACACTAGACTAAATGGAGTTCCAACCAAAAAGTATGGATTTCATGTACAAGGGTGAAGAAAAATTGAACAGCTATTCTCAATATGTAGTATGACTGTGCATGGGCTTAGAAAGATATTTATTCCAGTGGCTGGAATAATTTATTTATTCTGCTGGCTGTTTGTTAATTTTGAAGAAATAGGTAAATAGTTCCAGTGGACTCCTATACATTCAAAGTTTGCTTTTCTTTCAGAAATCATGGTCCACGATGTCCTCCACATAGAGATTTGCCTGTTTTCTGACATTTTTCATCATAGCTGTTAGGAAATGAGCATTTCAGTTTTTAAAAATTAAGGGTTTTCAGACTCTTCAGGAAACTATGAGGTCTAATTATTTAAGATACAGTTAGAGCCATTACATTTCTAGATCAGTTCCCATGTTCCAATCTTCAGTATATCTGAAAGGGCTGTTTGTTTGAAAAGGGATGAATCTTAGGGGTGAATCTCACACTTATACCGTTTTCCCAAGCAGCTCCTGGATAAAACACTTCTAGAATTGAATCAACGAATCAGGGAAGATAAGAGTTTTGCTTCCAACCTGCTAGTGAAAATTGTATATGGAGATCCTACAACCTTCCTATCCAGTCTGCCCAAGAATAGCATATTGCATTGTTCCAAGATGTGGAGCTGTAGAAAGAAGATCTCAGCTGAATACCTGGGGCATGTTGTAGAACAAAAAGATGGCAAGGAAACTGTTCCCATCTTGTGGAAATTTCTGCAAAAGGTTAGTATGCTCAGATCACTGCCAGTTAACAACAACAGCAACTTAATATATTGCACATTTCTCCTGAGACTGGACTCAAAAGCAACTTACAACAACTGAAATAAACTATAGCTAAAATATTATTATACAAAGATTTTATGTAATAAAATAATGAAAAGGAAAATGTTCCAAAAGTAAAATATTTTTAGGCTCATGGAAGCAAGTATATACACACACACACACACAGTATACATTTGTATACAAATTAGCACCTCCCATTAGAACCCTGTCCTCAGCAGCCAGTCAGTTCTCCAAAACGTGCTTGAATAAGGAACTCTTTGCCTGCTAGCAGAAAAACCATGGTAGCTTCACTGAAAAGGAAGTTCCACACCCTGGGACCAGTCCTGTCTCATGTCTTAACCAAACTTGCATGAGACTTTTTGTATTAAAACTTAATGCATAACAGAAATACATAGAAAAGTTCCAGTTACATACCATAATATTCCAGTATAGCAAAGGCAGGAAAATAAAAGCACAAAGGAAAATGACAGTCTAATTTATCATAGGTTTCTATAAAGGCTGTCCAAATGCAGTGGTAGATTTTGCTAAACATCATTCTTTCAAATGTTGCAAGCATTGTTAGACCTTCTATCAATTGGATCACAGGTGGAGGAAAATTATCTGTTCAGTGTCAAAGTATTAATCTCTTCACAGTCAAAAGGGTGCAGAAAATCCATTTCCGCTGGCTGTTTGTTAATTTTGAAGAAATAGGTAAATAGTTCAAAATAACATGCACACCCTTAAATCTACCCAAAGTAAGGGAGCTGTGGGAAACATTAACAGTATTGCATCGCTAACAATTTGCTGATTCAGATAGCCCTTTCTTTAAAAAGGCATTGTTGCAACCAATATACCCAGAACAAAAGTTTATTCTTTACACAACATAGTTGGAGATCTCTGGCCATACTTGGTATGGACATTAAAATCGTTAACCATTGATTGGGCAGAATTGGGCATTCTAGTTCTCTATTCCATTATTGTTGTAAACCTCAAACATTATATTGATTTATTGTCGTTGTTGTTAATTGCCATCAAATTGACTTTGATTTATGGCTACCTTATGAATGAGAGACCTCCAAATCACCTTTCTTTTTCTTGGTGAATTCACACAAATGTGTGATCTCTGCCTGTGCAGTATGCTGTTTGAAACCTTCTAGGGCCCTAGGACTAGCGTTTTGGTGGTAACCCCGCCTCCTGCCCCTGAGGCTGTATTAAGTGCCTTCCTGCCAAAATCTCCAGTTCCCTTTTGTCCACCATGGCAGCAGCGCCATTGGGAGTCTTCTTCGGAGCTTTCCTCAGTCTTAACGGATACATTGGTCTGATTTTTTGGCTTATGGTTTACAATTACAGTTTCTCTTCACTGTTTTGGCTTTGTTATCTGGCTTGTCTTTGGTCTTTGACTCTCAGTTCATTGAACGTCTCTCAACTTTGTGTCTCTGGTTTATGGTCTTGGAAGCGATTTTTAAATGCTGCTCCTTGTGCAACGGTAAGATCCCTGACAAGGGCGGTCACTCAAAGTGCCTCCTGTGCCTGAGAGAATGCCATAACTTGGGATCTTGCTCTCACTGTCAACTTTTCACACAGCAGTTGAGGCGAAACAGATTGGCCAGACTGAAGGCCCTGATCTGAGAGAGAAAACTCTGAGCACATCTGACATGGCTTCTAAGGCCAAGTCAGCTTCAGCGCCTAAGTCTGGGAGCAGGATGGTATCAAAACCTCCACCTGCTATGTCCTCTTCTTCTGTGAGGCCTCCTTCTCAGCGTTCCAAATCAAGACAGTGTCATCACGACCATCTTTTGTCAACTCCAGCTGGAGTGACAATGGCCACACCACCTCAACATCTGTCGACGTCAAGAGACACTGGTACTCACCAAGGAAAAGACCAACATTCTCCACCTGGCACGTCATCATTGAAGGAGTGGAGGATGGTACCATCAACTCCTGGTCATTCGATATCACAAGAGATGTCCAAGAATAGGAAGAAGAAGACCAGGGATACTCCCCCTAGACACTGTTCAAGTGAGAGACATGGGCAGCAAGCCTTACCTCAACAGGATGTTGTGGTCCTTCCTGATTCTAGGGGTTCAACTCAGCCTTCTATTGTCACCCAAGAGGGAGCTTCACCAGTAGAGCAAAGATCTCTACTTTCGCTGGGTTTGGTGGAGTCTAGGGCCCCATTGGATAGACAAATTATTGTTTCCTTACCCTCTTGACCTGCCCCTTCCCCAAGAGGCCGCTCTCCCTCTCTATCCTGCTTTCATTCACACAAATGGGCAGCTGCTGCTACTCAGGCCCAGGCAGAGACCTGTCCTCCACTTCCAGCTCATTGCCGCCACCACAGACATCTTTGCACTCAATATCAAGGTCAGTATCCTCCACTCATTCTTGCCATAGGCGCTGATGTTCAAGGAGCAATTACTCTCATCAGTACCACTCTCCTCACTCTCATAGGGATTGTCCCTATGTCTACAGTTGGCACTCTCCCTATGACTCCAAAGACTGTTCTGTCTCTTCCAATGACTATTGCAGAGGTGTCATTATCATCATCATGGCTGATATAGGTATGAGGAGGAGGTTTGCTATGCCCCTTGACACTGAAGATGTTCATCATCCTGACGTCAATTGGTATCGATGTCTCCATTACTCTCCCCTTCATCGTGGCCTCCAGCCAAGAAATGACACAGAGATGAACCCTTATCAGCTTCTGCAACCATGCATGTGTCAGCCGCTGATACTCCACATCACCATTCAGAACAGGTCCTAGAGCCTATGCCAGCTGAGGCTACACCAGAAATCCACTGTCATTGGTCATGGTCTCATTCTGCTTTGTCCTCCTCTTCTGAAGAATCAGTGTCAGAACCCTTTCAGAAGTACACAGAGGGATGGATGGCATAAGACAGCCCAGTCTCCCCGACTGATGATTTCAAATACTTTTCTGATCAGATGCTCTGGATGGCCAGGTCCCTTAATCTCCAAACAGAGCACCAATGTGAAAACATACAGGACCCCATCTGCCAACAGTTGCAGGACCAAGCTCCTACTCCTGCATCCTTACCTCTTCTACTCTACCTCATTCACATCTTCAAGAAGTCTTGGGAGTCTCTTTCATCAGTACCACCAGCTTCTAGGAAGCTGGACTCCCTTTACAGAATGGCTTGCTCAACATCCTAAGCCAAACTTGATAATGGTCGATACACTGCAGGCTAGTACACCTCAGAACCTACATTCCACCCCTGCAGACAAAGACGGCAAGAAATTGGACTCCTTAGGTCAGAAGTTCTACTCTGATGCAGCCTTCTTGTTCCGTATCTCCAGCTATAGTGTATGCATGGATGCCTATCAGCAGTTCTTGTCAAGTAAAGTTAGAGTTTTCCTGGACCAGTTACCTGAGGATTAACATGGTCTATGCAGAAGCCCACTGCCTTGCTTCCCAACAAATCACCAGAGCTCACCATATAACAGACTGCAGAGAAAAGGCTCTAGCAGGTGCAGTTGCCTTATGTTGGCATGCCTGGCTTCATTCATCAGGTCTCTCTGAGCAGGCCAGAGCCACAGTAGAGGACCTCCTATTCAACAAACCCAGACTCTTCAGCTCCACCACTGACAAAAGATTGGAATACACTCAAAAGATGAGAACCACTGCCAAAAAATATGGGATCCAGCCTCAACAGTACTCTTCTTGGTACCATTATCGCCACTTTCAGCAGTCCTCCCATCGTACATACAGCCCCACACTGACTACACAAAGCTACTCCCAGTCAACCACTCAGCAGTCCACTTCCCGTAGGCTGCCCTCAACTAGACACTGTCTGACCCAATACAAGAAAAAAGTCACTCTCTTCCAAAAGCCACATTTGATGGTACCATCAAATGTGTCGATACCGCATCTATTACTGGCTCCATGTCATCAAGTGTCCCCACCATTGACACTGCCTCTACCATCAACATCATCAAGGATACCGTACTCTCACCCCTATTGATCACTGACTCACCTCCAGCATCATGCCTGTCATGAGCCAGGTTGATCTCGCTCCCGATTCGGACTTGGACTCCGAGCCTGAGGAGGATCCCTTGGAGGGGTTTTCTGGAGAGAGGTCTCCTTCAGAGCCTAGGGAGGAGTCTGACTGCAACCCTACAGCTGTCCCTGGCGCGGAGTCCGGGCCAGCACCTGCAGCAGACATGTGTGCTCCAGAGGCAGAGGCCTGTGTTTCTGACTCCAGTCCGGAGTTTGCAGCGGACCCTCTCCCCATGTTTCTCCAGAGGCGACTGGAGAAGGGAGCGGTCCGGAGGTCTCAGCGACTGCAGGAGAAGCGATTGATGAATCGGCCCTGCAGTCTTAAGAGGCTCCAGCTGCGAGCTGGGCCAACGGACATTTGATCGGCCTCAGCTGGACTAAAACTGATTATTTAAATCGGACGCTGTTGGGGTTGGGACGCAGATTCACCAACTGTGAATCTGCGTCCCATGTCGTGCGCTCTTGTTCCAGTGTGACCTAGCTGCTTTGAGTTTGCCATTCCGGGGACTTTGCTGTTTGTTTATGCTGACATTTGGTGAAGTAACCTCTTTGATTTATTGCTACTGAAGCTACAAAACCCAGCTTCTGCCTTTGCGTCTGCTTAGCACTGACAATGACAATGCCTTCATGATTGTCCCTTCGGGGTCGGACTGAGCAAATACCACCTTGCTTGGGCCTCTGTCATGTTGGACACATGGGTTCTCAGTATCATTGCCAGGGGGTATGTTGTAGAATTCCAGAGGTTTCTCCCATAGGCCTCATCTGTGTGACTTGCCCATCACCCATGCTGAAGGAAGAGATTGACACTCTGTTTCAAAAGGGAGACATAGAACCAATCCCCCTACCTGCTCTGAGGCACAGCTTCTCTTCCTGGTACGTCCTAGTATCAAGAAGGATTGAGGCCTATGTCTGATCTTAGATCTGAGAGGAGTGAACTATTACATCAAACCTTGATGGTTTGAATAGTGGCCCTTGCCACCATCTTTCCTCTGATATAAAAAGGGACTGGTTTGCAGTGCTCAGTCTCAAAGTTGCATGCTTTCACATCTCCATCAGACCTCAGCACAGATCGTTTCTATCCTTCGTAGTGGGCAAGAGGGCATACAGATTCTGAGTCCTTCCTTTCAGACTCAATACAGCTCTGAGAGTATTCCTCAAATGTATGGTGGTGGTAGCAGTGGCATTACAACAACGTGGTATTGTCCTGTTTCCGTATATAGACAACTAGCTGATAGTGTCTCTTTCCCACAACCATCTCTTTTGGGACATCAACACCACAATCAAACTTCTTGACAAGCTACAGCTAATGATTCAGCTATCAGAAATCTCATCTCATCCCCTGTCAAAAGATCAAATTCATACAGGCGATCCTCAATTCACTGAAAGAAACAGCCTTCCTCCCAACAGACAAGTGGCAAAATCTTCTCACCATGGTGTCAAGAGTCCAACGGGCCAGACAAGACAAGGCAAGGACTTTTCAGGTCCTCCTCGGCCTCATGGCCTCCACTACAGCAGTGACTCCCTTCACCAAACTTCAAATGAGACTGCTACAGGCCTGGTACCACAGGAATTTCAACCCTCTTCAACACTGTCTGTCTCAGTAGCTGTCAGTATCATGTCTGGTAGCTCAGTCCCTAAGCTGGTGGCAGTCACCTCAGAACATCCTTGTGGGAATGCCATTTCTGCCTCCACCTCTGTTGATGTCAGTAACAACAGACACAACCCTGGAAGGTTGGGGATGAGATACTGAAGGTCTTGTGGTAAGAGGTTGAGGGTCAGCGTCCAACAGGGTGCTCCACAGAAATGCTCTGGAACTTCTGGCAGTGATAAAAACATTTGCAGCCTTTGAGAACTGACTCTGGGACAGGGTGGTGTAAGTTCTGACAGACAACACCACTGTCATGTGCTATCTCAACCAGTAAGGTGGCACTCGATGTTCCACACTCCTGCACCTGACAATCCAGTTCTGGAACTGGTGCATCCCACGGGAATCTTCCTTGTTGCAGTTCATCTCCCAGGTGACCAAAACATCCTAGCAGATATGCTCAATCATACTCCCCTTAATACATCATGGGTGGAAGCTACACATGGGAATCCTGAGGCGAGTCTTCTTAATGTGGATGACTCCATCGATAGACCTCTTCATGTCTCCCACCAACAAGCAGTGCCAGACCTTCTGCTCCAGAACCAGAGCCCACAATGGCTCACTAGGAGACAGCTTCCTCTTCAATTGAAAAGGACCCGTTATGTACACTTTTTCACCCCTTCATCTCATAACAAAGATACTAATGATTCAGCAGTGTGCTTCCAAGGCGATCCTGATCTTCCCATGGTAGCCCAGGCAACCATAGTTTGCATTACCATCCACGATTGTGCGGTTCGACATCCCAGTATCTCAAGTCTCAAGCCTACAGCATGGAACCTTCCTTCTACAACCTATAAGATACATTATTGAGGCTGCTTACAAGCCATCAACTAGGTGCACCTATTCTTGCAAATGGGACAAGTTTCTACATTTCTTCCACCAGAAGCAACTTACCGTGGATACATTCCATAATGTACACCTATTGGAATTTTTTACTTTGTTGGCAGAGAGAGGCTTTTCCCTTTTCTCCATTAGATGCTACCTCTCAACTGTATCATGGCATGTTCAAAGTCTAGGTAGACTGTCTTATTTCCTTGATCTTCTTGTCAAGAAGTTCTTGAAGGTTATAAGAACGTAATCCTCCTACTCTGCCTCCAGCCCTGGCTTGGAGTTTACAACTAGTTCTCTCCCAGCTTACCAAGTGGCCCTTTGAATCTAAGGCCATATGTGATATCAGGCTGCTGTCCTGGAAGACAGCCTTTCTAACGGCCATTACTTCTATCATGTGGAGCAGCCCTACCTGCACTTCTTTAAGAAGAAGGTGATACTCAGACCTGACATCTCCTTCTTCCCTAAGGTTGCGTTGGCATTCCACCTAAACCACGATATAATCCTGTGTTCATGCAGAACCCATCGACAGATCTGGAATGTAGTCTCCACTTCCTGGACGTTTGCTGTGCTCTTGCATTCTATGTGCAGTACACAGCTGAGTTTGGAAACTCCCAGAGGCTTTTTCTCTGCTGTTCCTCAACCAAAAAAGGCCTTCCTGTTTCTTCACAGAGACTTCCCAAATGGGTGGCCTCCATCATCAGATGATCCTATGAACTGGCAGGCAAGCAGCTGTTACCCTGATTTCTGGGGGTCCCGTGAGGGACTCCTAAGTGCACTCCAAATTACAACGTTGGGAATTAGTCAAGAGAGCACAAGCCAGCAATACAAGAGGCAGGGCAACGGAGTGAGATCTGTTACCCAATGTCTACGGGGTCAGGCCAAGTCAAGGAGCAAACAGAAGTAAAATAATTGTTGTTTTTATTAAAATACAGCCAAACATGTGTCTGCAACACACTCACACAGAGAACTATAGAAATAAAAATTGGAGTTGGATAGAGGGATTTTGAGAGGAAGTTTTGATATGGGAAATACTACACCTGTCCTGAAGCCTGGGTAGTCTGAAGAAGAAGTTAGTGGAAGTGGAGTTTCTCAGCACGTGGGGCTGAGGGGAAGGCTCACCAAATGAAGCAACAGCAAGGCGGGATGGAAGCCAAAAGCAATCCAATGAGACGCTCAAAGTCAGGGGTTCTGGCTGCAGGCTAGTCCGTTCTTGGGGATAACAATGAGTTTCAGGCTGGAGACAAAGCCTCCGAAGGTCAGAATTTTACATGATTGGGTTAAGACCGAATTGTCAATAGAGTAGCCAGTATGCAAACGCAGAGTGCTTAACAGTTGAGTATTCAGCTCATCAAGCTGCCTGCTCGGGGCAGGGAGTCCTTTGTAAGTAGCTTGCATACATAATGTGGTACTTGCCTTGAGGTCTCCTGAAGTGGCGGTCTGGCTATTTCTGGCCTGCCTGTATTTGTTTCGAATATTTCAGCGATCAGCGACCGTGCCTGTGTGCGTGCTTGTCCAGGGGCCTCGCAAGCACATGGAGGGAAGAGGGGTATAGAAGGCCAAATTATTGATGTCAAAATATCTGATATCCCACAAGTTCAGGCTAGAAACTGCAGTAACACAGCCTCCTATACATCTGAGAAGTGACGCCACCAGGGCTGTGGCTGCCTTGGCAGCTTTCCTACAAGGTGTACCCCTGCATGAGATCTGCAGAGCTGCTTCCTGGTCCCAGCCATCAACCTTCATCTCACACTGCAGAGTGGACAATAGATCGACTAGTGATGCTGCATTTGGAAAAGCGGTCGTGTTTTCCTCTGTGGCATGACACCCTCACCTCCTATTGTTAGTAGCTTGCTAATCTCCCATAGAGACCATGAAGAAGAACAGGTTGCTTACCTATAACTGAGGTTCTTCGAGTGGTCATCCTTGAAGATGCCTAATATGGCCTCAGGAGCAGGAGGTGGGCTTACTGCCAAAATGCTAGTCCTAGAGGTCTAGAAGTTTCCAAATAGCATACTGCTCAGGTGCAGATGACCCATTTGTGTGAATTCACAGATGACCACTCCAAGAACCACAGTTACAGGTAAACAATCTGTTCTCCATCAACAGCTCTGCTCAGGTCTTGCAAATTGAAGGCTGTGACTTCCTTGACTGAGTCCATCTGTAATGTGGTTTTCCTTTTCTTCCTACTGCCTTCTACCTTGCTAAGCATTATTGCCTTTTCTTCTGAGTCATGTCTTCTCATGATATGTCCAAAGTGTGACAGTCTTAGTTTAGTAATCTTGGCTACCAGGAAGAGTTTTGATTTGCTCTAGGACCCATTTATTTATCCTTTTCACAGTCCAGGGTTTCTGCAAAACTCTTCTCAAGCACCATATCTCAGAAGGGTTGATTCTCTTCCAGTTAGCTTTCTTCACTGTCCAGCTTTAACAAACATACATAGAAACTGGAAATACTATGGCATGGATAATCCAGACTTTGGTATTAAATTATATATCTTTTATATTTGAGGATCTTGTCTAGTTTCTTCATAGCCGCCCCTCCAAGCTCTATTCTTCTTTTGATTTTTTGACTACCATCTCCATTTTGATTGACTGAGCCCAGATATATGAGATCTTTGACTATCTTAGTGTCTTCCTTGTCTGCTTTAAAATCATGTAAATCATCTGTGGTCATTATTTTTGTTTTCTACAGTTGCTAGAAGGGTGGCATACACATGGGGCTGGATCCAGGCATCAGTCAATCCGCATGTTGACCAAAGAGCTGGACCCTCCAGCCCACTGCCAGAATCACTGGGATTACAAGTGTGGCATCAATCTGGGCAGGCTTCTCCAGTGTGGTCCCACTGCCATTAAGGAGTGCAGGAATGTGTGCATCTCCAGAGCTATGCATGCCCAATTCCACCCCTGCACCCCCTGAGTTCCTTAAGGAGACCCCTACACCTTACCAATGCCAAACAGGCATTGGTAAACGTTGTCCTGGATCCCAGGCCCATGCTAAACACCACAAAAAGCAAGCAATGGAGCAACCATAGCTTTGGCTACTGCAAAAGCAAGCCAGCTCACCATCTAAAACTCCACGAAATCCAGATCTATCCATGGCTCTCACATGTGTCACTCTGCCGCAACCACTATCCAGTCACAAAATCTATATAGGCATTTCTGTCTCTAGCCACCTTATGCCTCTTTCCCATCTTCAGAGCCTCCAATCCACCACATCCTTCCACAGCCAGCCATGCTGAAGAGTCCCGACTTCCATACCACATTCTCTCAAGTCCGAATTAGATGCCAGTGAAATTAGATGCCAAATTAGATGCCTTCAGTGAAAACAACCTGCTGCTTGGAGTCCTTTCATGAAGCCACTGACAGCGAGATGGGGCCCTGGAGTCTTGACCACACATCTTCATATCCCCTGCAAAGGTCCTGCACCGGAAGAGAACATGCCACTGCCCACCAATCTCCCAACTTGGCTGGATGTCAGGAATTTGCAATCCCATTATCCAGGCCTGGAAAACAATGAGTTGAAAATATTATATTAGTGGACAAGCATATCAGTACTAGCCTTCTCGAGAGCCTCATGACCCACTCAGACTGTGATAACTACCTATTTATAACTGCAACGATTGCCTGGTCATCTCACCAAAAACATACCATCTTGTCCCTAAGCAGATCAATCCAAATGGCAACTGCCACCACTATTGGATGCAGCTCCAAGACTGTCAGATCGCAATCAATGTGATTCTGCAACCATACTTCTGTCCACCAGTGCCTGCAAAAATATACACCCCCCTTTGAATTGGAATGCACCTGCAATTCTGTGCCTGGCTCCCAAACCTCTTGCCACAGAAAAACACCATTGTAGTTTTCCAGAAACTGAAGACATATTGCTCAGTTGTCCTTTATCTCCCTGGTGATGTGCATATGGTGTTGAAAAGCCCTAACCATCTGTAATTCTGGCCAGCTGAGCACAAAATTCTCTCCCTGGAGATAGCACTTTGCACACAACATTGAGTTGACCCAGCAAGACTCGTACCATCTTCAAAATGTTTTTTTTTTTCTTTTTACAATCCAGCCAGAGTCTGAACTGCACCCTGTGGACTGCCAACATATCTGTGGGCAAATGGAAAACCCTACACACAGAGTCCAGCATGGTTAGATACATCAATGCACTAGAAATTCTGTCTTCTCCTGCATTAAGGGGATACCTAACTCCCTTGCCAATGATTGAAAAACTCTGAGTAATCTAGCATGATCCTCTGTTCTTGCCCTACCAACCAGGAGGAAGTACTCCAGGTAGTAAGTCACCAAGGGTGACCCTGCCTTGGTCTTCATTGCCCATTCCAAAAACGTGCTAAATGTCTCAAAGGTTGCACAGCTAACTGAACATCCCACGAGCATAGCATTATTGTAGTACCAAAAACCATTAAACTTGAAACCCAACAGACATAAATCATTCAGATGAAACAGACACAGCTGAAATGCTAACTGAATGTTATATGCCACCTGGGTCACTTGTTCTCACCAGCGAATTGCCTGGTCAGGGGGGCATAGCGCACAAGCAGAATTCTGGTGAGATAGCATCATTGATTGATGCTCCCTTGGTGTGGGAAAGGTGGTGGATGAACCTAAATTCCCCTAGGGCTTTCTTAGGGACCATCCCCAAGGATGAAATGCTCAAGTTGTTCATCGGTGGCTCAATAGAAGGTCTGGTTACCCGCCGTTCTCTATACTCCTCCATCTTTGCAGCCACCACTTCAGGTAATTCCCTAACTAACTTAAGATTGACTGATTTGAATGCTACCCTCAGATCTAGGATGAAAACTTTAAACCCCAAAGCAAATCTCTACTTGGTGAATTTATCTGTTCTTTTTCTTGGTCTCTGTGCTTCACACAATGGAAATCTTCGCACATATGCAGTAGCGTTTCAGAAAGTTCCGGAGCTGAGCAGCTTGGTGGGAACCCTTCCCCCACTTGGTACTGAGCATGCTCAGTCCTGCCAAGTTAACGATCTTTCCTCAGTTTCTTTTTGTCTGCCAGTCAGTTAGCAGCTCAGAAGGTTTCTTCTGCTGAGCAGTTCTCTTCTTTGGATTTCTCTTGTTTTTCTTCTCCTTCCAGGAAAACTGTAAGGACCCTGTCTCCTTCTTATGTATTCTTTCTTTAAATTGTGCATTACTTGCAGCTGCAAGGTATTGCTTTCCGACACCCACTCCATGTGCTTGTTCTGCCTTGGTGAGGGCCATAACGTTCGGGCCTGTTCTATTTGCAAGGATTTCACCTTGCAAACCCTGAAGAATAGGACCTCCCGTTTGAAGTCCTATTGCTGGGAACAGGCTCTTCGATTGAAGGACCAGGCAGCTTCTAACATGGCTCTTTTTACCACCTTGGTGTCAACCCGTCCATTGTGAGGTCCCTCAGCTTCAAAACCTTCGATTCCGACTACGTCGGTATCAACGTCATTTTTGGTACTGACACCCTCAGTATCGATATCGACTTTGTCGACTTTGCCGCCCATTTCCTCTCTTCCGAGGATTCCAAAGTTCTCAAAGATGCCAGTGGTTCCTCCATCTTCTAGTTCTGGAGACGCCTCCTCTAGCTCACAGGGCTTCGACCCAGAAGCCTTGCACTGTGCCTACTTTGGTGTAGCATAATCAGGTCTCATCGTGTCATTCTTCTTTGGCTCCTAGGAAGAAAAAGAAGGAAAAACACCACTCTCCTTCACCTGCTGGCCATCCATTGGCTGTTCAACTGACCTCCCTTGGGCCTTTACTGACACCTATGCCGACACAACCTCAGGCTGCCATTGTGGAAGAGGCGGAGGCTCCCACTCTTTCACTGGTGCATGATCCACTCCAGTTTCTGGTACTGTCTGTTCTGGTAATGATCAATCTCGCTGTGGACCTGGACCATCGGCCTACCCTAACCGTTTCTCTGCGCGTGACCATGGACCAGCCCGTAGAGGAGCCTTCCCAAACTCCACTTCCTCTGGTTTGTGTTTTCTGGCTGCCCTGAAATGGACCGTCTGACTTTATTGGGCACTCCTCAGGCTTCTTCCCAAGACCAGCTTTGGTCTAGCATGGCTCACCCTCCAAGATGTGTTGATAGAGCTAGATTGCCTTGCTGTCATGATAATTGGTACCGTGGTGCTCACGATGTTTCATTGGCCAGAGTGGACCCGCCCTTTTCATTGGCATCTTACATAGACTGTTACAGTCACGAGCATCTATGGAGAGAGCAGCCCAGCTTGTACTACTCTTACTCACCAGCTTATTGAGACTGATACCACCCTGACGTTCTCTCCATATCAGCCTTGACACTCTCACTCTCCATCACACTCTCCTTCAAGATCGCGCTACCATCATTCATCTCGGTACCCTCCTTGTCAGTCCCGTTTTCGATCTCGGTCGGCATACTACTGACGTTCTCCGTCTTGTTCCCACCATCGGTCCCGTGATCGGTCCCATCATTACCAGGCTGTTTCACCTCCACCTCAGGTGACTGCTGCAGTGTCTCGGCCTCCATCAGACAACCAGCCAACATCTCTCCCTCCGTTCACCTTGTCAGCCTCTCTTTCACAGGCCCTTGTCGTGCCAGTTTCTGCCGTCCTGCCGATTTCATCTGCATTGGCCCTGGTACTGATTTCAGTACCTGCTCCATCTTCTGTACCGGACGTCTCATTGGTGAGTCAAGCCCAACAGTCTTGGCTCCTCCATCTTCTCTGTCGTCTGGGTCTTATGATTCTGACAAGAATTCTACCGACTCTACTCCTCAGTCTCACACTTCTCCACTCGCGTTTGGAGAACCGACTCTGGACTCTGCTCCCAAGGATGTCAAGCAGTTTTCTGACATCCTTGTCAGGATGGCCAATGCCCTGGGTCTCGACATCTCTGGCCCTGCCCCGACAGTACAGGACCCAGTCTTCCACTATGTTGATGCACGTCCTGGCACAACAGCACCAATTCCATTTCTTCCAGCTTTGCAAGAAGTCCTCAAGCACTCATGGTCTCAGCTGGTCTCTTTCCAGCCAATCCCTCATCATTTGGAACATCTGTACCAGACTCAATGTAAGGATATGGACTTTCTCTTCAATCATCTCACTCTGAATTCCATCGCTGTTGAGTCCTCCCAAATGAAAGAAGGTAAGAGGGCTCATACGACCCCCCACCCCAATCATGAGGGTCATCGTCTTGATATTTTTGGCTGCCGCTTTTACTTGGCCTCTTCTTTGATCACCAGGATCTTGAACACCCAGGCCTGCCTGGCAGCATGTCAAAGAAATATATGGGATAGATTTTTTCCTTTGATCTCCCATCTGCTGGATGACCACCAGGCCACAGCTATCCAATTCTACAATGAGTCTGTCGCGCTCATGAACCAACAAATCCAGCTTTCTCGACACACTGTTGCGATTGCAGCGCAGGTGATGGTGGGTGTGATCTCTCTTCGCCATTTTGCCTGGCTTCAGTCCACTGGCCTGACTGAAGATAATCGGAAGAGGATAGAGGATCTTCCCTTCGATAGTCAGGGCCTCTTCCATGCAACCACGGACGATGCCATGGACCACCTTATGAAAGTTTGTCTGATGGCAAAGAAGATGCGACTTCATTCATTGACCTGGTCCAGGAGGCCCTCCTAATTCCATTCCTTGCAGAGGCTCTCTTCCTACTCTTATAGGTTGCATTCTCTGCAGCAGTCTTCTTAGCAATCTTCTTTGCTAGCCTCTTCATCTTGCCGTTCATTCAGGTGCTGTCAGCCTTCTTCCAAGAAGTCTTTGTACTCTACGAAGTCTCAGTTTTGGCTTCCCTCGCAGGTCACCACCTCTGCCAGTCTTCCATCTTCCAATCCATCTGTCCAAGACCCCAGGATTGGCTCGCCAATTCAACACCTGGCACACCATCACTTCAGACCCCTGAGTACTAACTATTGTCCATCTTGGTTACACCTTCAAGCTTCTAAATACTCCTCTGGGCATCTTCTACTCCACGTCTTCCAGCCCCGCCTTTTCAAGGAGATAGATCTTTGCAAAGGAGCCACAGAAAGGCTACCGTCTTTGGCCAAATTCACCGGCTTCTTCTCCCGGAGCTTCACCATACCAAAGACAGATGGCACTCTTCGACCCATTCTGGACCTCTGTGCGGTCAACTCCTTCATCTCCCCCCAGAAGTTCAAGATGGTCACCCTGTCATCCATCCTTCCTCTCCTCAAGCATTGGGACTGGTTCGCGTCCATAGATCCGCAAGATGCCTACTTCCATATCGCCATTCACCTCCAGCACAGGAGGCACCTCCAGTTTGCAATCGATGATATGTGTTACAAGTACAAAGTCTTTCCTTTCAGCCTGTCCACTGCCCCCAGGGTCTTCACCAAGTGCTTGGCCCCTGTGGTGTCTTACCTCCGTTCGAATCACATCATGGTGTATCCCTACCTGGACAATTGGTTATTGGTGGCACCCTGCAAGCAAAAGTTATACGAGGACATTCATCTTACTCTTTCTCTGCTTTCCGACCTCGGCCTCAGGGTGAATTCCAAGAAATCTCACTTGGAACCTATGCGCACCCTCGATTTCATCAGAGCCACTCTGGACTCCACTTCCACCATGGTGTTCCTGCCAATGAAACACATGCAGTTATTGTGCTGGGCTACAGCTGCTATTCTGCGCAGTCCTTCCATTTCCACTTGTCAGATTCAGCAGCTCCTCAGCTACATGGCAGGCACAACCATGGTCGCTTACTTATCTCATCTCCATAGCTGCCCTCTCCAACGCTAGTTCCTCAGGCACTTTGAACCTCTCCTCAAGCGTCGAATCTTTTAGATCCCATGTCCTGTCAGGGATTCTCTCCGTTGGTGGCTGTTTCCGTACCATCTCCTGTCCAGAATGCCCTTTACCAAACCCCATCCATCTCTCACTATCACCACTGACGCATCCCTCCTTGTTTGGGGAGCTCACTGCAATCACCTCTCTGTCCAGGATCACTGGACCAGACTGGAGAAACATCTGCAAACAGCTTCTGGTGATCTTCAAAGCCCTTTGAGCCTTCCAGAAACTCCTCATAGGATGAACCGTCCAGGTTCTATCCAACAATATGACAGCTGTCTGTTATGTCAACCACCAGGGAGGCACCCACTCATCCCTCCTGCTCCATCTTGCATAGTAGATATGGGACTGGTGTATCTTACTATGGATCTACCTGATTGTAGCCCATCTAGTGGGACAAGACAACGCTACAGCGGACACGCTGAACAGAGACACAGCGTGCCACCACGAGTGGTCCCTCTCCAGTGCCGCCTTTCACCAGATAATGTCCCAATGGGGCACTCCATCCGTCAACCTCTTTGCCACTTACCAGAAGAGGAAGTACCCCTGCTATTGCTCCAGAGCTGGTGTGGGATGCCACTCTCTCAGGGACACATTCCAGTTTCCTTGAGACAGGGAGCTCCTTTACATCTTCCCCCCATTTCCTCTCCTGGGCCAAGTGATGGCCAAGATTGCCACAGACAGGGCAGACGCCGTTCTCAAAGCCCCTTACTGGCCGAGACAACATTGGGTCAGGCACCAGGCACCATCTCCCAGGGCAGCCAGATGCTGCTCCTGCGAACACCCGACCTCCTCTTGCACTCGGATGGTCACATGCTTCACCCAGACCTCCGTCGCCTCCACTTGCATGTGTGGAGGAAAACCTTCTAGACCAGTGGTTCTCAACCTGGGGGTCGGGACCCCTTTGGGGGTCAAACGGCCATTTCACAGGGGTCGCCGCTCCTCAATCCTGCCCCCCCTTTTAAAAGAAGGTGGCCTCACAGCCAATGGGAGCAGTGCTTCTGAGACCCCTGTGCTGGGAGGAGGGGAGAGGAGGCGTGCTGGGCGTTTCCCCGTCTTTCCCTGCCTGGTGGGAAAGCACTGCAGGAGCCTGAGGTGGAGGGAGCAGGAGGAGAGAGCTGGAGCCTGAATGTTAAGGCGGAGGTGAGGAGACCGAGAGGAGAGAGCCGGAGCGTTAAGGCGGAGGTGAGGAGGGGAGACCCCACGCTGGCGGGAGGGGAGAGGAGGTGTGCAGCCGGGCACAGCCAGGTGCTGCTTGGATGCTCGCACCTGCACCACACACACACACTCACACACACACACACACGGAGGGCTTCCCCTTCAGTGTTCCCTTTCCCCTTCATGCCAGCTTGCAGAGTCAGAGTTGCTTGCCAGGCGAGTGAGCATCCGGGTGCTGCTTGGACGCTTGCACCACACACACAGACACACAGACAGAGGGCTTCCCATTCAGGGTTAAGGCGCTGCAGTGGGACGTCTGGGAGATAAGAGCCCGTCCTCTCACCCTCTTCGCCTCATGCTCATTCATGCCGGTGAACAGAGTTGCTTGCCGTGGCGAGCGAGCAGCTGGGCTCTGCTTGCTTCCCAAAGTGGCGGGGCTGCAGCAGCGGCGATCGCCCGGTCGCGCATTCATTCTGGGCACGCCGCTCCGTGGGAGTTGTCGGTGTGGCTGTCACCTTTGGTCCGGCAGGCAAAGGGGGAAACTTTCCTGTGGCGGATCTGCCATCCGACGGGGGAGATTGGTCCCTCCGAGACCGAGAACTCAGTTGGGAAAGGAGCAGGGGGCGTTAGCCAAGGGCTTCGGTTTGTGTAGCAAGAGCCCCCGTTTTTGTTTTTTTGTTTTTTTTGTTTTTTGACCCAAAAGCGCTGCTCTGATCCGTCCTGTGGACTTTGGCCATTTCCACATTCCAGTGTTATAGCACTATGATTCCACTTTCACCATCCTATGGAATCCTGGGGTTTGCAGTTCAAACTGCAAACCCCAGGATTCCATAGGATGGTGAAAGTGGAATAATAGCGCTATAACAGTCTAGTGCAGAAATAGCCAGGATGACTTTCTCCTCTCACTTTTGTTGTGCGTGGACCCTTGGCACTTGCCACACACATGTGTTCTGTTCTTCGCCCTGACTGTCTTTCATTCCTCGCTTTTTGTATGTTCAGCGTCCACACTCCCATTAAGGGAGGGATGGAGGGAGTGAAACAAAACGTGTCTGCTTATGCCGCCGCCATCTTTCCTCTCTCCCTGTCCTTTCCTCCCTGCGCCTCGTGTAAAATGTGGGCTGTTTTGGCATTGCCTTTGGGAGTGACTGGCTTTTTGAACTGTGGAAACCCAACATTCAGAACTAGAACTACTGCCTTAATTCTGGCATTGATGGACGCTTTCTGTGCTTAAAAAAGGGGGAGAGGGTTACCAGTTTTTAGGCATTAGAAGTCTATCCAGAGCAGTGATTTAGGGCAATATTTCCAATATATTTGATGTTGGAAATAACTAACTAACTAAATAATAAATAAATAAATAAATAAATAAATAAATAATAACGAAAATGATTTTATGGTTGGGGGTCACCACAAAATGAGGAACTGTATTAAGGGGTCACAGCATTAGGAAGGTTGAGAACCACTGTTCTAGACTCTCCTGCCATCCTGGCTGTTCTCATGGCCTCTAGGAAGGAATCCACTCGTAGATCATACAAGTACAAGCGGTGCAAGTTCACTGCCTTTTGTGGATGCCCACAATGAGGCTCCTTCTCCAGCCTCCCTATCGACAGTACTCCATTTCCTCCTGTCTGTACGAGAACAAGGGCTGGCCTTCTCTTGTCTCTGTCTCTCCATCTCTCCGCGATTGTTGTCTATCAAGCACGTGGTTCTCCTTCATCTGCTCTTTTCAGAAATGCTACAGTCAAGCAGTTCCTCAAAGGCCTTCAACACCTCTACCCTCCTGTTTCACCACCTCTTCCCCCATAGTCACTGTCTCTCGTCCTTTCCCAACTCATGTGTCATCTATTTGAACCTATGGCCACGTCTGATGACCATCTCCTTACTCTCAAGAAGGCATTCTTGGTTGCTGTTACATCAGCTAGAAGAGCGGGGGAACTGACTGCGCTACACTCAGATGAACCCTTTCTGGTGTTTCATAGGGACAAAGTGGTCCTACGCTCGGACTTTTCCTTCCTCTCTAAAGTCGTCTCTGACTTCCACCTAAACCAGGATATCATTCTGCCGACTTTCTATCTTGAATGATCTTCGCTTCTTGAGTGCTTTCTCCACTCATTTGACATGTGCCGGGCGCTGGCTTTCTATTTACAACTAACTTCGACCTTTCTCCTCACTTCCCACCTTTTTGTTTGCTATGGTGGATGTCAGAAAGGTCATAAAACCTCCACCTAACGTTTTTCTAAATGGGTTGTCCAGATGATTCACCTTGCCTATGAACTCGCCAGGCAACCACCTCCGTCTCCGCTTCACGCCCACTCTACCAGGGCTGTGGCTTCTTCAGCAGCTCTCCTCAAAGGGGTTGACCTGCAGGAACTTTGTCGGGTGGCTACGTAGTTGCGGACTTTGATGTTCATCTGCCACTACTGCCTTGATTGCAGAGCCCAAAGTGATGCCCGCTTTGGTCATGCAGTGCTGTCCTCTCTTGTCTAGTACCTGACCCACCATCCAATGGTAAGCTACTTAATCTCCCATTGTGTGAGGCACAGAGACCTCGAAGAAGAAGAACAGGTTGCTTACCTGTAACTGTGTTTCTTTGAATGGTTATGTGTGCCCTCACACACACACACACACACAGTCTCCCCTCTTTCAGGTCCCTTCCTTGGCGGACTTCGAAACTAAAGGAAAATTGTTAGCTTGGCAGGACTGAGCATGCTCAGTACCGTGGGGGAGGGGTTCCTGCCAAGCTGCTCAGCTCTGAAACTTTCCAAAATGCTACTGTGCATGTGCGAAGATTCCCATTGTGTGAGGGCACAGATGACCACTCGAAGAACCACAATTACAGGTAAGCAGCCTATTCTTCTCCTGTTGGGATATTGAGCCAGGAGGGGAAGAAGCACAGGCAGTCACACTGCTGCTGGACTCAGACCCTCTGTTTCGTACCTCCACCCCTGCTGCTGGTTCTGGAGCTGGCTCCCCCATCCTTCTTCCTGCTGGTCACACCAGTGGGGCACCTGTGCAAAGGGACTGGTGTCCACTGCTTAGGTGGGGGCAAGGGAGATTGGGGTGAGCCCAAGGCAACTCTCACAATTATGCTCAAAATTTCATCAAGCCCTCTGATTCTTCCTCTGATTGAACTCCCAGCACGTCCATTTCCTGGAGTCCTTTTCCCCGCCCCCGCTCCCCAAAAAAGCATGGAGCTCTTGCTTCTGCCTTTTATATAGAGGCCAGATAAAACAAGCCAGAGGTTGTCATTAATTAAGTCTCATCAAGCATGATCATTTTAGAAAGCCCTCTTGTGAAAAGCCACATCATATTCCATGGCTGCTGCATCCCCAGTCAGGGCATCTGCCTTAAGTACCTTGCCCATGTGAAAAGATGCCAACTCCTGTCTGGGTAGGCAGCGTATACCACACCCATAAAAACAGTGTAATCTGCCAGCAAGTTGCTGAACATGTGTTCAACCACCTGATCCTTATCCTGTGTCAATGCCAGGCAGTGGTCAGGCAGAGGCAGGGGAGCTGGTTAGAGGTGCAGGGCTTTAATGCAGTCAAAACTCAAAAGTACAAAGCAAGCAGGCTTCTACACAGTCTTAACAGAAATAGTCCTTAATGCAGGCAGGGCTTCTACTCAGTCTTAACAGAATTAAACACAGGCTGTTAAAGTACATAAGGCAGGTTACTTCAACAAGGTGAACAGGAGGACTGGTCTCAAGCGCGGGCAGGAACAAGGCACGGACAGCAGGACCACGGTTGACCGACAGTTGTTGCTCCGTGCCTTCCCCAGCCCGGCGCCTGCCTCAAATAGCCCTCCAAGCCAGGCGCCAGCCAATCAGGCGTGGCCATGTGGCTGAGGGCTTGCAGCTGTGCTGTGCCTCACAGCTGCGAGCTCTCTGCCTGTCGCCTCCTCTGGATCGGGGCCGCAGGCAGACTCCCAGGCCTGCCGCCACTGCTGAAAAGGATGAGGCGAGGCAGAGGCATCAGCCTCCTCTGGATCGGGGCCGCAGGCAGACTCCCAGGCCTCCTGCGGATCGGGGCCGCGGGTGGGCAGAGTCCTGGGAGCAGGCCTGGGACCCGCCCACCCCGGCAAGCCGGCCGACGGCAAGGGACTCGAGCCTGCAGCCTCTAGGTATGTGGCTCCAGGCCTGGCAGCCTCTCCCACGGCCGCCAGGCCCAAGCCGTCAGCCGCGGCGGCCTCCAGGCAAGGCCCCTCAGCCGCAGCAGCCTCCGCACAGGCCCCGTCAGCCACAGCGGCCTCCATGTAGGCCTCGTCGGCCGCCACCACAGCCGCCGCCGCTTCAGCGGCGGCCTCAGAGGCAACAACAGGCCCAGCCGGGCCCATGCCCCTGACATCCTGCCTCTTTTTCTTTTTCATCAGCTTTAGGCATATGCTCCTCCTCATCTTCTGGTTTGAGGAGTGAAAACATCTACATAGTTATCCAATAAGAATATGTCCAGATGTATGCTTGGCACGTCCTCATGGTCACCAAAAATGGCATGCTGGGATGCCACCACTGCCTCATTGTCTTCCCATGCAGCTCTGGGTCCCCTTGCAGCCTGTCCCCTCCTTTCCTCCTTCTAATGACCCATGCTAGGCGGCCCAGTATGTGCACCGCTACCCTCCAGTAATCGTTCTTGTCAGATTCCCCTTCTCCATAGGACTTATCTGCCATTCCTTTACTCTCTGAATCCTCTCTGCTGCTGTGGGCGAGCGAGTCCTGTGCTGCTGCCTGATTTTCCCTCCCAACTGCTGCGGCCTTACTGATGCCTGACTTGTTTGGACCCTGCTGCCTGGTGACTGGATTGATGCCACTGGCTTGGATTCCAGCCTCTTGACCTTTTCCACTAACTTTAATAGTATCTGTGAAAGGCCATCTAGCACTGCCAAGCTTTTGGGTTCTATCCCAGGTAGAACTGGCTGTGGTGACACTCTTCCTGTGGTGGCACTCTTCCTTCTTGTAGCAGATGCCAGCTCAACCCATGATTTATATAGCCAGCCAGCCGGCCAGCCTGCCCATAGGTCATGGGGCCCGACTCCTGTCCCTTCTTTGCTGGCATAGGTAGCTGTCTGCGGAACACAACCAACTTCTACTCTGTCTCTTAAATGCCATACATACCTATTATATCTGTATGAGTGCATGTCAGCTGTTTTAGGGGAGATGCAGACAAAGACAAAAGAACATGCACACATGCACCCAGTATTGATGGAAGGCTAAGAACTCACAGATGGTGAGGCAAGCCCGACAAAAGATGCTGCCTCCAGTGAGCAGGAAGGAAGACCCACAGAAAAACAGCCACAGATTGCCAATGAGCTGGAAAGAGGGACCTATCAGTAGAGCAGGGAGAAGATGGAAACAGACAGTGGCTAAGTAGCCAACTAGCCTGGAAACTGAGCAGATGGCCACACTTGGGAGAAGTTAGTATGGCTGAAATGGACTGAATGAGGGGCTGCAGGAGCCAGAAAAGACCCAAGAAAGGAGAGAACCCTGTTTCTGGACAGCTCTAAAAAGGAGCTATTGCAGTGATCAGCTCTAGGCAGTGCAGGTGCTACTTGCTGCTGCCTAACGGCTTCCTCATCTCCTCATGATGACACATGCCAGTCTTCCTCTTCTTTCTTCCCCTCACTGCTGTCAATCTTGCTCTTCCCACTTTCCTTTTCCTGTTTGTCACTTGCCCTCTTCTTCTAGAGGTTATCTTTGGACAGCATTCCAGAAGAAGTAAGCAAATATCGAGACAGTGGCTTCTCATATAGTCCAGAATCCAACAGGAGTGAAACCTATATCCTGGTCACTCTGGCTGGGTTTCGACAGCCACTGAACTCAAACCGGGGTTTGAATTCATTGGCTGTAACCCACCTCTCATGCCAGGGCTGTGTGGGACCACACATCCTCCTGGGAAGATGAGCCTGGCAGCCAATCATGAAGGCAGAGAACTGCCCCCATCACTGCCACACCAAGCCCACAGAGAAAATCTCAGTACGTGGGCTCACTCGCCCAGTAAGTTGCACAGCTCAATCCTTGCTCCATATATGGTAAAAAAATCTTTGTTGCAGAATTTTGAGTATCACTTTGCTTGCGTGGGAGAGCAATGCAATGGTCCAAGGGTTACTGCAGTCTCTGGTGTCCTCTTTCTTGGAGACTGAAATGTATACTGAGCATTCTGTGGGACATTGTTTTGTTTTCCATGTTGTCATCTTCTATTTCTCCTCTTTGATTGTCACGGTAGTTCTCCCTTGTCCCTTTGCACAAGTTGCTGAACAGTTGTATTCAGGGTTCTGACTCTACTTCTGTCCTCTTTTATTTATTTTTGCTTCTTGTCAGTCCTTAACTGCTTGAAGAGTTTCATCTCTCTTCCAATGAGGGTTTTCTTTTTTCTTTTTTTTCTTTTTTCTTTTTTGGCTATAGGTACTGTCTTTTTGCATTTTTCCCTCACAATGTCCCTGGCTTCAGTTCATAATTCTTCTGGCTCCCAGTCAGTTAGGGTTGCTAGTGCAAATCTATTTGTACATAGTCTTTAAATTCTACAGGGATGTTCTTCAGGTTATTTATAGATAAAAAAGTCTAAATTTAAATTGTTAGCTCAGATGCTCAGTCTCAATTAGTGTATCTAATATTAAGGGTACCTCAGAAGTGCTAAGAACTGCAGGGCCATATCTGACTTGTAAATATTGACATTTAGCCAATAAAGGTACAGCCCTCCCTCCACATTTGCAGGTTTGACCTCCATGAATTTGATTATGCATGGGGCACATGCTTGCCTCCCCCTCCCCCATTTTCCTCCTTCTATCCCTTGCATTCCTCTCTCCAGGCTTGTAAGGCTTGTGTTTGAAATGGATGGGGTTTTTTTCCCTTTTGGATGAGCAAAGCCCCCTCCCACTGCTGAAGGCATGGCACCTCTGCCATGTGGTTGCACACTCTACTGTGCATTGGCTGCTGATTGGTCAGTACTCTCTTTGCTCCTACTCCTGCTTTCTCAGAAGTAATTAGAACTCCAAAACTCCCCTCTTCTCTGTCTGAGGGGAAAGTACCAATTAGCCTTTTAGGTTGCCTTTTTTCTCCCTTCTTCAGCACCCGGGTCAGAGGCAAAGGAATGGGAAGGGGGAACACCAGAAGCAAATGGAAAGGGAATTGCAGTGGGGAGAAGTTATTTGTGGTTTTTCTACTTTTGTGAGGGTTCTGTGCCCCTTTT
This sequence comes from Ctenosaura bakeri, assembly GCA_948474755.1. Lineage (NCBI taxonomy): Eukaryota > Metazoa > Chordata > Lepidosauria > Squamata > Iguanidae > Ctenosaura > Ctenosaura bakeri. The sequence goes on along the minus strand of CAOLHI010003172.1, from coordinate 208,539 downwards.
GTTCAGGACACACCTTCTCGAGTGTCCTCCTGTGCCTCACATTCTTCTCCAGCCTCCTCACCCTTCTCTTTCTCCATTGCTGCTCTCATTCCTGCCCCTTTCCCTTCATCTTTTCTTCTCTTCATTTTTCTTTAGTCTATCCTTGGCAAAGCCCCCCCCCCAAAAAAAAACAGGCTGTGCTGAGGCCAGCTGCAGTCCCTCCTTAATTGTAGCCAGTGAACCTAATTGAAGTCCACCCCTGTTATGCTGAGTTTATCCTATTAAGCTAAAAATATTATGCAAAGCCTTTGGTAATGAAGTAAGTATGCTTATACTAAGCATATCTATGGTCAGAATGAATAAATTTGCTAAAATGCACTTCATAATATGTTTTCCTCACTGAAATACTTGCAGAATTTATAAAATTTTGCAGCCATTGAGGTAGAAGTGAGATAGTGGAGAGGAAGGCCTTCAAGTGCAAAGGAACAGGCTTGAAACCAAAGAGATGGGCAGAATTATGTAAGGCATTAACTGTTCCAGCAAGGACTCATGCCTCCCAAAAACATTCATGAATTTGCTCATCTAAGAGAAACAATATTCTTTGGTGACACAATGAGAGACTTGTTGGATATGGATAGTTTTGCATGTATCTGAATTGCTGCATATTGATCAAGTGGGCTTTATGCTATAATAGATCTGTTTGCCTTTCAAATGCCAAAGATTCTTTGTTGTTTTGTTTCTACTAAAGTCACTCAGCTTCTCCTCTCTGATTTGCCCTACTCCATTTCTAGGAAGCAGAACTGAGACTGGTTAAGTTTTTGCCAGAGATTTTGACTTTGCAGAAAGACTTGGTGAAAAGGTTCCAAAACATGTCAGAGATAGAACACAAAACAATTGGAGATTTTCTTCACAGCCTTCCCTCAGGTGAGACTCCACACTGCCATAAGTACAGTAAACACCATGAAGATAAGTGCTTAACACCAAGCTGTATAATTCTAAAACAGACTTCTGTGCAGACTTCTGTTAAATATCTAACAGCATCTATAAGACGTTAAAAATCTAAAATGGATTCCTTGGAAAAATAGGTTAATTCACCATTCTCCTTCACTGCTTTCCTGCATCATCAAGGCAAATGCAGCTAACTATTAATGTATAAATTGTATAAAATACAAATAATGCTAGGCTTTTTGAAGAACCCCAGTAATGAAAGGATCAAGAATCAAGAACATATTTAAATCTCTACCACTGAAATCAGTGGTATGTACAAGCATTTAAGATTAGCTAGATTATGCCAAAGTTTGTAAAACATAGGATTTTAGCAGTTGGAGCAGTCTGAATCTACCATCATGTGACTAACAAGTATGACTTGCTTATATATTCTTGAACATCACACAATGCATGATTAATATATGGAATTGCTGCAGTGAAATACAGAGATGACTCCCATGTCTTTGATTAGATATATTCATAGTGGATAAATATATCTATGACTTTTTGGCATGCTAGCCTGAAACAGTTGGTAGAGATGAACAGTATCTGAGGTCTGATGCATTTATCTCCTGCTTGGTGCTTCCTAGAGGCATCTTGTTGGCTACTCTGAGAATCAAGGTCCTGGGCTAGATGAACACTTGATATGTCATATTGTGCTGCTTTTACATTGTAACTCTTTGGACCAGAAGCTTAGGTGGGGGTGTGCTTTTAGAAGAAGCTACACAACTTTGCAATATTGAGTGTGTCATGTGCTGTTGGCTTCTTTCTTCGTCTAGGAGGCATGAAACGTATTATGAAAAGCAGAGTGAACACATTTCTTGCTGTGTGGAATAAGCTGAGATCATCCTTGGAAACCAACGGTGAGTATTCAGTTTACACCACTATTCAACTGAAGCAGTAAAACTGACACATTATCTAACATCATCCAATGAAAGACTGACTCCTTACATTTCTTGTTCTCAGGTTGGGCCTCTGTCTCTGTCTGTCATTCTCAGATAGGCTGAAAGAGCAATCCAAATAACTGGGTTGAGTCTTCAGGCCAACCTGATCAGGCAGGAGTTCAAAATTCCAAACCATTGTGACAGTTAACCTCCCCTCAGTCTTTTCTTCCTGCCTTGCCAACAGGTCACACTTTCAGTCTTGCCTTCTGTCTATCCATCTCTGTTAATTTAGTGAAGTTTAGAGTTTATTAGGATAGGATACTCAAAATGGCAATGCTCATGTCTGAAGTGGCAAAGAAAAAACACAAGCATTGTGAATCTGATTTAGAGAATGAGGAAATCTGAGAAGCAGATGCAACAAATGGAGGAAGAAGCATTGAAAAATAACTTCCCTCAAAGCCACAAGTATGATGCCTAATGAGAGTGAGATGGTGAACCAAATGGGCACAAAAGGCCAGTTGTGCCTCAGAGTTGATTACAGACTCAGTGCTGAAAAAAAAATGTTTATTTCCTGAAATGAGAGTGAAACCAAAAAATGCTCACCACAGCAGCCGGCAATTGTGGCACTGGCAAAGAGCTTGGGTGCTGGCCATACTAACAAAGTGAAAAGTAAATGTAAAATTAAGGTTACCTTGGCACCAGGGAAGAATTCCAATGGTGAAAAGGGACTGTTGGAGCTCAAAAGCACAGGCACGACTTCCAACTGCTATCTTGGAAATACAGATTCCAAGTTGGAAGGTGGAAAAAACATCTGCCCTTTTCACATGCGGGCGGCGGAACGGGGCAAGCCACGCCAAAACGGGGCTTACCTTGTTCTGTCGCCGCGCACAGCATCCCGTTTCGCTGCTCCACACATTTGCAGCGTCCGGCGGCGGCCGCACTTGGCAGCGCCCAAAATGACGGATTTAGACTGGCAGAGCCTCTCCACCAATCGGAGAAGCTCGCCAGCCGGAAATCCCACCCCCGCCCGATTTGCAGGGACGCCATTTCGCGCGCCCGCAAATACACACGGGCGCTGCGACGGGGCTGGACGGGGCTGCACGCCCCGTGCCTTTGAAAAACTACATAAAATGTGGTTTTTCAAAAGCACGCGGCGCCACCACTTGCGGGTGCCCGACCACAGATTGGCATGTGGATTTACTCCCGAGTAATCCACCCCAATTCGCATAATGGTGTAGACGACCTCCACGAAGGTTGCTCTACACCGTTTTTTAACCCCATGTGAAAGGGCCTTAGAAAACATAAGTGGCTACACCTTGCAAAAAGTGCTACAGAAGATAGAAAAGATATTTCAGTTCGTATCTGATGCAACTTATGATGCAACAGATGTCGCAGCAAGGTCAGTTTCAGCTGTTATGGTCAGTAGGAGAGCCTTATGGCTCAAGCATTGGGAAGCAAATCTAGGGCTAATCTAGTTAACACTGCATTTAAAGGTAGGATGCTTTGTGGTGGGAAGCATTAGAGAAGGTACTGGTGGAAGGGGAGGAATAAAAATAAGTTCTGCCAATACTTCAGAAGATGAGGTTGGTTAGAGAGTACTTCAGAAATTATTCTTATTCCTTTTAAGGAGGATGAGGAATTCAGAGGCAGTGAGAGTACAGGGGATACAGATCTCAGTGGAGTAAGCCGAGATTTAACTTTAAACAACAAGGTCAACAGCAGTCAAGAAAGGGAGCAAACCATCCCAACAGGGATGGAAGAAGCCAATATTGACCTGGGGAAGATACCGATGGGTGGAAGACTTCTTTACTTTGGACACCTATGGAATGTGATAACATCAGACAAATGAGTTTTGGAGGCTGTGATGATCAGCTACAACATTCAGTTTCACAGGAGACCAAAGAAAAGATTTCTTCAATCTCCAGTATGAAGAAATACAGAAAAAAGAGAAATAGTTCAAAAAGAATGACTCTTCTATTTGAGACAGCAGCAATAGAAGAGGTGCCCCAATAACAGAGATGCAAAGGAGTTTGTTTCCTGTTTTTTACTATACCTAAACATAGCAGAGTTTCAGTCCTGTCCTAGACCTAAGATTCCTGAATGGGTTTGCTCCGTACAGGAACTTCAAAATGGAGACTCTGCAAACAGTTCTGGCCAATTTGAATTTGGAGGATTTCTTACTATCTGTAGAATTTCAAGAAGCATACTTGCACATGGCCATAAGTTATCACTGCAGGCCACTCCTCAGATTCAAATTCAACAACCAACACTACCAGTTCAGAGCCTTATCTTCAGGTTGGCATCAGCCCCAGGGATGTTTACCAAGATGTTGATTGCAGTAGTAGCCCATCTGAGACAAGAGGAGATCTGTTTGTTCCCATACTTGAATGACATCTTGGTGAAGACAGAGAGCAGGGAGAAAGCAAAATGGGATATGAAAATGATTTTACAGTGCCCAGAACGCCATGGATTTGTAGTAAATTACAAAAAAGAGTCAATTGGAGGCAACAACAAGGTTGACCCATTTGAGAGCGCGGATGGACATGGTAAAGGGATGTGTCTTTTTTTTTTTTGGATGACAGAAAGAAAAAATAATGCAGGCAGTGTCACAACTGCTACAGAGGGAAGTAGGCAGATTTAATGCATTTAAGGGGAGTACTAGGGATTTTGGCAGTAAAAGGGTACATGAACCAAGCAAAAAGGCCAAGACAAACTGAGGTATTATTTGTCTCACTTCACCCAAGGACTCTAGGACAAAAAGCAAGTAAACAAATGTTATCCAGATGGATAAGGAGTTGTATTTACTTATGTTATGATTATGCACAGGTGCCAAGGCACTGGCATATATGGGCACATTCAACAAAATCAGTGACGGCTACTGTAGCATACAAAGTATCAGCATCTTTAGATGATATATGTAAGATTACCAGCTGGTCAGAGCCATCCACATTTATGCGTCACTACAAGGTAGATAAATTTCAATCAGCACAGGCTGCCTTTGGGAGGACAGTTCTCCAAACAGAACAGCAACAGGACAGTAATCAGGCCTGCTCTTGCAGTAGAGGTTTGGGTATATCCCAGTTGTGTGAATTGCTTCTTCAGGCTATCTGAGAATGAAAGATTTTCTACCTATCGTGAATGGTCATTCTAGAGAGGCTAAAGGAGCAATACATCCCCATCCAGAGATTTTTTTTAAAAGGGAGAGAGACTACTTTCTGTCTGTCCTACTGCTATCAGTCTCTTTGGTGTGCAAGGCTATGAAAGTAAGACTGAAAGGAAAGAGGGGAGTTAACTGTCACAACCATTTGAAATTTTGAACTCCTGCCTGACCAGGTAGGGGCAAGGAATCAACCCAATTGTGTGGATTGCTCCTTCAGCCTCTCTAGAATGACTGTTCTCGGTAAGTAAGAGCCCCCTATTTTCTTCATGCTAGAAAATAAACTCTCCAGCTTATCTTCCACTGGCTAAAACTGTGGAGTGAGAGGTTAGTGTTCACTCTTCCTCCAACACTTGCACTTCTTTCATGTGTGAGATTAATTGGCAGAACACAACATGTTGGACTCCTTCATCTGGAATGACTAGCACTTGCTTGCCAGTTCCGACCTTCAGAAAGTATTGAAACAGTCTCCATATGACAGCTATAAATGATAATTATTTTTAAAAGCCCAGATAATACAAAAGAAAGGTAGGACATCTACCAGTGGCTTTGGGCTTGCTGCTCAGAAATGTTTTCTTACCATATTGCAGGTGAAATCAAACTCCCCAGAGGCTACTGTGATGCTGACCTGACTCTGGAGAGTGAGTTTGAGATCCTTCTGCCTCGCCGGCAAGGCCTAGGTCTGTGTTCCACAGCCTTGGCCAGTTATCTCATTGCGCTGCACAATGACTTTGTCTACACAGTAGAAAAATATACAACAGATGCCAACAGGTATGTCTCTCCCCTGCATCCACTAGAATCCCCATCTCCTGCAGCTGCCAGGTACCCAAAGCCACATTGCTCTTCCTTTCTCTCTTCCCTCTCCTTCTTGACAGATACTCTGTGAGTCCTGCAGAAGTGGCAGATCTCCATGTGATCACTTATGAGGTAGAGAGGGATCTCATCCCACTGATTCTATCGAACTGCCAGTACAGCATGGAGAAAGGGGGTGAGGCTGTCCAGGAATTTGATCTGGAAAAGATCCAGCAGGAGGTGATCAGCTGATTCCTACAGGGAAAGCCCTTGATCATCTTGACAGTGAGTACCAGAGAAGCCTAATATTTCCACTTAGCTTCTTGCTTTCTGAGAGATCCAGCTCCCAGCTCATTGTCTATCTACTGAGGCTACATTTTTGTTCTCTTCCCTTGTAGGGCATTCCCACTCTTGTGTGCAAGCATGACCGAAATTATGAACATCTCTTCAAAGATATCAAGAGCAAGCTGACCCAGGTGAGCATCTCAGATTAGAAGAGAAACAATGCCTAAAAGTAGTTGGATTCATTTCCAGTTAAATCTTGTTTAAATCAAGACTAGCCCCATACTGCTCACTGATCAGCCTCATCCTGATAATGAGTCCTGTGAACTTATTTGCTGGTAAGTGTGTGCAGGCATAGTGATTGTTCTTCCCCATGGTTTTCAACCCTGGCAAACAGCCCTTTATAACTTCCCCTTCTTATATAGAACAGGCGTGTGGGCTGTAGAGACTGAGCATAAGATTAGAAGAGTCTTTGCTGATCATGTCCGTTTCCTAAGTTGTTTTCGTATCTGAAGATGTGCCAATATGGCATAAGTCTCTTTTTTATAGCAAAGGGCAGCAGTAATAAATGTTTATTGTTTTTTTTAACCCCCTTGAATTACAGAGCTGCCTTCCAAATTCCACAATTAGCATGCTCAGTGGGGAGTTGAAGTCCTACAGCGACATCTGCGAAGCTCTGTCTGTCACTGAAATAACTTTAGGATTCTTGGCTATGGCTGGAGGTGATCCAAAGATGATTTTGACAGAATATGTTGAAAACACACTGCAGATGGGCAGTCAGACAAGTGCTCATGTGCTTCAGGTGAGTGCAAGATCAGAGCTTTGATTCTTGTGATGGAGCCTGGGGATGTGGCTAACCTGAGGAGCAGGGCATCCCCAGCAACAGGTTGCCGTGTGACCAAAGTGGCTGTCAATGAGAGAAACCCAAACCATTAGTGAGAGGGAGGGGCTGAGGTTTGAGAGAGAAGCACAGTGACTTGGATTTTTCAGATTCTTTCAGTCATATTTTCAGAGAGAGAGTGGGAGAGAGAGCTCTAGGATAGAGCCCTTCAGTCAGCCAAGGGGCTATCTGAATAAGAGTGGTTGTCTTCTCAGAGCTCTGAGAGAGAGAGAGAGACAAAGAAACCAAACCGTTTTGAGTTGGGTCAAAAGGTGTGACCCTAATTTGGGAATTAAGCCTTTGAGCAAAAGAAAGCCAAAGGCCTGTGTATATATGAAAGTTCTGTATCTATGTACTGGGCTAAGCTATAAGAAACTGGATAAACACCTTCTGAACTTCTGTATTACTTGGATATATTTATGACATCCAATACCTTTTTCTGTTTGTTATTGTAAAAAAAAATTACATTATATTTTTATGAATTCTGACTTTCTAGAGTTCTTTCCATTAGTTCTAATCAACCAGAGACATGCTACCACAGATTAGTAAATCATTCTGAATAACAAAGGAGTGGCTTTACCCTTTTAACGTTAAGGTGGTCGTTTTAAAGAGCAAAGCAGGGGACAAGAAGCTTCAGCAGACTAGGAGGGAAGCTGCCATTCCTGTCTGTGAGAAGCAGGCCTGGCCTCCACACAGTGAAAGAGTTAAGTGGATCAGGATAGAGCTGCAAAATTCTCACAGGCCAAGGAAGGTGGTTGCTTTTCCTCATTGTGTCCAAAGAGCTACAATGCTTTTTATCCCAGCAAGTTTTCCACCAGTCCTCTGGTGAGTGTGGGAAACTCTGTCCTCCCTCTTAAACTTGGAGAAACAGGAGTTGGGGAAGCTCTCATAGCTGCACTGTGTTTCAGAGGTATTTGGAGAATTACCAAAGCACCATACAACTATTGTCTTCTGGTTTGTAGTTAAGACCTCTTATTTTTGTTTCATCCTTCACTTTTTAAAATCAGCCCCTTTCTATTACAAAACAGCTAGAATTCTTCAGCTAGAGTGTTTTTACAACTACCCAAAAAAACTCCACACGGGTCAGCACTCTACACAGATCAGCACCCTATTGATTTGAGACATTCTGCTGCCCAAGAGGTGTCGTGCAACCCAGACATTACCCAGGGACAACTTGTAGTGCAGAGCCATCTGAAATCCAGTATTTGAGCTGCAGCATCCAATCATTTGGGAAATGATTCTGAGATGTTTCTGCAAAATTATTGGCCTAAACAGATTACGTTTAGGTTCCTTATGCTGTCAGTTGCCTAGTAGGGGGATGGCCTAAGGAGAGCTTTCTTTTACATTCATGGTCATGCTCTCAGTATAAATAGATAATAACAAAACAATAAATACCTGTGAAATCTTTAAGGAAAGCAACAACACTGCAAGATAATTTTTAAAACAAAAGTCATATTGATATTATATTCTCTTATTATTTGTAGAACAGTGCAGAACATTAAGATGGGTGTCTGCAGGAGGGGTTTCATGATGTCAGGGAAGCAGGATGAGATGTGGGGAAGGGGGTTGATGCCTTGGAATCATCTGCTTCACAGAACAGACCCCAGAAAGCAGCCTAGCCTCCAGGAACAATCCAATTCCTCAGCCTTGGTCCAGTGAGATCTCTAGTTATTTCCATGATTTTTGTCACTCCTGATCCCAACTAGGCTTACGGTAATCATCTATTTTTTCTTAAAAGATGTCAACTTCTATATCTTTTTCTTTCAGGCACTGAGTCGATGTCACCTGAAGCACACAGTTTCACTGTGGCAGCTCCTCTGTAGCCATAAATCTGAACAGCTGCTTTACCTGAAAAGGGTAGGAAGCAGTGAAAGGGTGGGATGAGTTGGGTTTTTTTGCCATTTTGTTGTCTTCTTCCTCTGACTGTCTTGCTGTATGTGCTTTCCAGGATCCCTTTGCAGAGATCAGCACACCTTACAAAGATGAACTTACCAAAGAGCACACCAAACTCCTCAATGCCTTCCTCACCCAGGTTGGGCTGGAATCCTTCCTTCAAGAGTTGCATGAAATGATTGTCTTGAAGCTGAAACATGCCCAGGCTGGGGAAGAGTTCAACCCCAAATGGAGGTAAGAGCCTGCAAAGCCCGATCTAGGCCTCTGATTGACTTACTCACCAGAACTAGGTTCTCTACTGCTGGTGAAATACACCCTCTTTGCCAAATGATACCATAGAGTAGCTATTTATATACATGCTTATTCTCTCTAACTTTATTTTCCAGCCTTAAGGATACACTAATTCCATATGTGGAAAGGAAAGAGAGCAACACCCTCTTGGAGGAATTAGAGAAGTTCCCAGAAGAGATCCAGCTCTCCCAGTGTGTTGCTGTCTGGAAAGTGGCTGCTATTCTTAAACAAGATCGAAGGCTTGATTAGTGGAGCACAGCGACTGGGCAGAGGCTGCCTTTCCACTTTTTCCTCATCTTGCCTTTTAAAAAATTATTGGAAGAGGAAGTGCTAGATTCCTTTTTGTGCGCCAAGCAAAAAAAGTATGGGATCAAGAAGCTTTTATAGCTCAAAGACTTCTTAAAGAATTATTCTTTATATTGCATTAGCATTAGTATTAAGAATGTGTTAAAAAAGAATCATGCATAATCCTTTCATCCATTTTTTGCTAGCTATGAGCTATTTTGCAAATATTCTAGATTTTATGTGCTTTAAAGTAATAGATTTTGTTGTGCCAGGAACATTTATACTTTTTCAATTTATTAGCTGTTTCTTATGGAAGGCTTGGCAAATCAAATAATATGTTAGATATAAACTCAAATGATAAATCAGTTCAGCATGTTCAGTTTTCAAAATCTTTGTAAAGAACAGAGCTCATGTTTTAGTTATTATTTGCCTTCAAGTCAAGTGACTTATGGCAGCTTTATGAATTACAAACTAGGGCTGTGGTGTTGTCTTTCACTTTGATTATTGTTGGTAATTCACCCAGTGTTTCCCATTACTATACTACCATGCCCTGAAAAACTACATATGCCAAATTATAAGGAAACTCTTGATAAACTAGAAATTTGGAGAGAAAGGAGTTACTGCAAATGCTGTAAAACTTACTTAGAACAAGCTTAGCACTTCCCAAAGATGGAGGATTCTATTGTACATTCTCCTGTAATATATCCTTTGTATACTTCATGATCACTTTCCCATTCAAATTTGAAAATACAGCAGAATTAACTTTTACACAGTAGAGTTCAATCTGACTCTCAAACATTCTTTCCCCTTCTTGTGGTACAGATGTGCAACTTCAGCCTATTTTCCTCTGTTGTATTCAGAATTGTTCCACCTTTTTGCAGGATTGCCAGCCTCAACTCCCAACTGTAGTTTAAATACTGACAAGGATGACTGTTGGTATTGTGGCATTCTACATAGGCCTCACCACAAGGCATGTTAGCTTCTTCCTTTTCTACTGGTCTTGCCATTTTTCTGTTTGGTCTCTTGTCTTTCAGACCTCTGCACTTCTATTTCTAATTTGTACAAACACAGCATTAACACAAAAGTTGTACCCTGTTCCTGGATAGTTGAGAAGTTGAAGGGAAATTGCTGTCAGATAGAACCACATCCTATTGGAAAGGTTATGATATATCTTCTAACACTGCCTCTAATTTATTTCTTGATTCCAGTATCTTACTGCATTCCAGTAAAAATAGACACGGGAAAGCTTTGGATATGAGAAAGCCCCATAAAGTCCAGTGCAAGTAGAAAGGTTGGAAGTGAAATAAACCATAAAATAAAAAGTAATGTTGAAAACTAAAGATCAGAGCCTGGAACACTCAAAATTAATTGGTTAATATTAAATGTTAGAAATTGGAAGATTATGAATGTTGGTAACTGATTACTTTTTTCTTTTATTAAATTTTCAGTAATGGGTATAGTGATTTGACCATTGGACTATGACCCTGGAGGCCAGGATTTGATTCTCCACTTGGCCATGGAAACCTACTGGGTGACCTTGGGAGTGACTCTGCCCCAGAAAACCCCATGACAGGTTTGCCTTAGGGTTGCCGTAAGTCAGAAATGATTTGAAGGCCCACAGTGACAACAACAACAACACTTTGATGCTAAAAACATTAGTTTTTGAAATAGACCTTGGGATTTACGGAGGGTAGCATAGAGACTTACTGTTGACCTCTAGGGATACATTTTATTACTGGCTTTCAAAAGTGTTCTTTTTGAGATTTTAAAGTTCCCTTTCACTAGTCAGGACTTTTCCCCAGATGGACTACAAACCCATTACGCTTAGGGACAATGGGAATCCAACACATTTGCAAACTCTCAAGCTGCCCTAAAGCATGGGACCTCATCTTAAAATCTGTTCTATCAAGTTTTGACGGTAATCAGCATTTCAGCTAGATGATACTGATCTACTACAAGTGCAACAATAAGTGACTGGCTACAAAGTTCAGTCAGTGAATGAAGGGTGAAGAATTTTTGATCAGAAATGTTTTTAGTACTTCTAAGTACGTACAGAACATTTTTCACTGCATCCTCCCTTTCTCCACTCTAGCTAAGAAACATGGTCTACAAATATCATGGCCAAGACCCTGCATCAAACATATAACCACAATGTTGTAGCCATCCTTTATCTTTCCATCAAACCCCTGAAACCCACCTGAAAAGCCAGTTAGTCATCTAGAGTGATGGAAGTCTGTAATGCTGGCAAGCAGGGCCCTGAAGGGATGACATGATCAGCTCCCTCCCACCAGAGAACAAAACTAACAGGAGCTTCATTCCAGTGTCACTCACTGGTGGGAGGAGTGGTCACATCATTCCCCCATACCCTGTTCTAGCAGCTCAGACCTCCATTGCTCCAGGTGGCTGGCTGGCTTTTACAGTGGGTTGTAACAGTGCCATGATTGCAAATGAGAATATGAAGCAATTACAACTTTGTAAGTCTAGCAGTTAACATCAACATTATAACTATGGTAACAGGATGTCAGCCCATGTTTTCTATGCTGGAGCAAGAGATCCCAAATTTAATCCATAACATCTCCAGTTTATGTAACAATCCTGCTATTGTTTAAATCTCTTTGCTTTGTACTAGAAATGCAATTAAATAAAGTGATATTTGCAGTTAGTGCATTCTGTTGTCTTTTTCTTTTTCACACACTACTTGTGAAACACTTGCAGCAGAAGACTAGGAAAGAATCAAAGTAGCCTACCCAGTAGGTGGATACATTTTTGTTTAAGTAGCCCAATAGTTCTACCCTTGCAGCTAAGCCTTGGTGATCTTCTGTGACCAAATCCTAATACCACCTGACTCCTCTAGTTGTTCCCTAATTAAAAAGCATTTATGAGAAACACTCGGTAGAGAGCAGGCAAAGAAGTGACTCCGGTGGAAATGTAGGCAAGGAAGGCTGCTCCGGTGGAGAAGCAGGCAAACCGCTAACATAGGCAAAAGCAGTAGTTCGGTGGACAGTGGGCAATGGTGAATCCAAAAGGCAAACAGTTCCGATTGGTCACTGGTTCAAGAGTTCCTAGTCCGGTGGAGGTGGGGTGCAAACAAGAGCCTCTGCACATCCCTTCTCGATACGGAAAAAGTTGGGTGGCTAAAACTCGGGCAAAAGGTTAAATGAGTCCAAGTGGGGCCGAAATGCAGGCAAAAACAGGGATGCGAGCAAACTATCCAAGTTCATGGTCGACCTAGCCCAAGCTAGCTAGCTCTTTGAAGGATGAGGCTTGTAGAAGCAGTAAATGGAAGAGTCCAAATGGCGGAGGCTGTAGACCAGAAGAGAATGGCGGGCATTTCACAGGGTCCGGTGGGGAGCGGCTCGATCCCCAACTGCGGTATGCGGGCAAGGAAGTAGTCTCGGGCTGGTCCCTCGACTGGAATGGCAGTGTTTCGGCACACACACACACCCCACGGTGCCCAGGGGTGTGGGCAAGTCCAGGCATGGTCTCGACAACTGGAACCGTTGACCTATTACTCAGGATAGAGAGAAATGACAAGTTATAGCCAATGCGGTAACTAGATGTAAATGAATGGAGAGGAGCCCGATGGGAGTTGGGTTCAAGTCATGAAGACCGGGGATAATGGGAGCCTCAGTAGAGGTCTTAACAAATACCAGGCAAAGCCAAAGAACATGGAGGGGACAGGGGTGACTGCCTCAGACCTTAGTCACAGTAAGGTGGAAAGCAGTCTGACCACACCTCGGTAGAGGGGGCCTCCATGCAAGAGGTACCATCTGGGTTGGACCGGGCCTGCAAATTGTGCTTCCTCCAGTATTTCACTAGGGGGCGGTTTGCACATAAGTTGCTCCCCTTTCAATGGAGCCTGGGCCTTACACACAGTATTTTGCACGATGGATGGATGGCGGTCTTCGCTTCTGTTGTACACTTTTATATAGACTGGGCCTGATACTGAGAGAGAATTTGTAGTGCAATCCTCTTGCAATGGCAATGGCATCTACTTACTCAGTTGGACTAGGATAGGCTCTGGCTCTTTCCTGGAGGCAGGGGCTCCCAAAATGGTTGAAAAACAGATTTAATAGGGACAAGCGAGTGAACGCTTGCCTGTTGCCAGAGCGGATGCTGACCCTGCCGGAGATTGTCCCAGATGGTGGGCCTTACATATGCAAATGTCCTAATAACATATGCAAATGGAGAACAATGCACCGGGGCCAGTCGTCGCCACCAATTGTGTGGGTCTCCGGCCCTTATGGGGCAGCAGAGGCATGTCCAAATTGAGAAGCACAAAACCAAATCATGTGGGGAATGGAAATGGCAGCTCAGACTGTTCTCACTCTAACAGTCTGGGCTCACAGAAAGAAAGGCGGAGGAGGTCTCCGGAGGGCGGGAGATAACCTGGTGGTGGACCGGAACTCCAGAGTCAGTCCTGGTTCCGCTGAGAGGGAGACATCCATGTCTCGCTTCTTCGTCCCCGGAAGTGCCAATGCGCAAGACCATCCCTCAGCGTGAGAGATGGCAGGGGCTTCGGCCTGACTCTATCCTTCCTCAGGGTATCCGGGCTGACTCTGTAGGCCCGATTTACCCCAGAGGACTCACAGAGAGACCTTGGGTCTGCCAACCTGTTGGTCTCCCGCCCAAAGCGGTTTCAAAAACAGAGTAATCAAACTTAACAATCTACAACTACAGCCAAAACAAACTACCAAACCACTGGCGGAACTATTTACAAAGACCGGGAATCTGGAAGGGGTTTGCCACTCCACCTCCGCTCTACGCAGACGGAGGCCGTTCAACCATTGTCGAATGCCTCGTAAATGGAGACAAATGTCTCTGACAGATCAATGGCTGACACTTCCCAATAATTTAAGGACACCTGTGGTGCAATCACACTCACGGGAACCTTCCCGGAGCCTTCCTCACAAGGTTCGGTATCAACAATTCCCTTTGGCTCGACTTGCTGGCCCTTCCACTCTTTCAACTGAGAGACGTGGAAAAACTTGAGCCAGTCTCCCTTCTTCTTTGGTATCCTGACCTGATATATGGCGGAGGAGACCCGCTTCACAATGGGAACCGTTCCCACCCATTTGGCAGCAAGGAAGTGTTTGTCCTTATAGAAATTCCTATAGAGGACTAACTGCCCTTCCTCCCACTGGCAGGGACGATGCACCCACCCTAATTTCTTATCCATTTTCTGCAGGTTCTTGCCAAGCTGCGCAACAACCTGCCTGTGTATTTGCCCAAGGTGGGTGACCAAGTTCCTGACCCACTCGTTATTGAGAACCACTGGTTCCAATTCGGAGGGGAGGCTGGTATCTATCCAGAATGCTTTGGGCAGCATCATCTTCCGCCCTGTCATAACCATATGCGACATGAAGCTGTGGAATGCTACCGTGCCTCGGAAGGCCATTAGGATGATGGGCAGCTTCGTGTCCCAGTCCTTACTGGAGGAACGCACCATTTTCTGAAGGGCTTCCTTCAGAGAACGGTTTGTCCTCTCTACTTGCCCTGAACTCTATGGATGATGGGCAATGTGGAAACACTAGCGAAGGCACAGTGCCTTACACAGCTCTTGGGTGACTTCACCGATGAAGTGCGGCCCCGAGTCTGAGTCAAGCACATGTGGCACTCCCCACCTAGCCCACACCTTGTTGAATAGCAAGTGTGCTGCCGTGCTCGCAGTACTGTCTCTGCAAGGAAAGGCCTCAATCCACTTGGAGAAGGGATAGATGACCGTTAGGCAATACTTGTTACCATGCAGGGTCACAGGCAACGGACCTATAAAATCTACTTGAATCCGTGACCAAGGACCCTCGATGCGCTGATGCTGGATGGGCGCCTTGGGACCAGAGGGGTCAGCGTTGACCATGGCGCAAGATAAGCAGTTGTCCACCCACTGGTCGACATCCTGCTTAACTCGAGGCCACTACCCGGTGTCCTGAACCTGATCCAACGTCACATTGCACCCTCAGTGTCTCTGCTCATAGACAAACTGAATAATGTCACTGCGGAGGTCCTTGGGTACAATCCAGTGGGAGATCTGGAATCAGCCCGACTCGTCTGAGCCCTTCCTAGCCAATTCCAAAATCTCAGAATCCCCTTTCTGCAGCACCCCTAAGTCGAACATTGGGGCACTAGCAATTCCTTAGGCCTCATGTTAATGGCAGCAATGGGAGCCCCGTCATCCAGTAACGCAGTGTCATGTGCAATGGCATCAACCCTGTTGTTCCATATACAGGTAGCCATATCCTTTTTCTGATGTCCTCTGACATGAGCTACCTACATGGGGGCGACCCTTTCCTGAATCTGGGCCGCAATGTGGACCCATTTCTCTAGATGGGCTATGGGTTTCCCATCGGATGTTTTAAGGTCATTTTGGATCCAGATTGGTAACCAGATGGATGCAGCCTTTGCCGTCCAGTCTGAATCTATATAAATAGCCAAAGGGCAGTCAAGCAGCTCATGCTGCAAAATAGCTTTCAGAGCTTCTACCTCGGTCGCCTGGCTGGAGTGTGGCCGGGCTTTCCCCTGCAGGGTGAAGGAGTCTGTGACCTGGATCGCTCCATAGCCTGTCCGTGGGCTACCGTCCATGTGCATGGATGACCCATCACAGAACCAACAGACAAAGCCCTGTAATTGTGCTTCCTCAAGGGAGGCACCCCATTCCACTGGCCAATCGTTAATGTGCAAAGGTGGTAAAGGACACTCATGTGTGGCTCCGGTCACAATTAGACCATAGGGAGCTGGTGGGTCCTGTTTCTGTTTCTGAAAATCCACCCCACGTGATACCAAGGTAACAGTCCATTGGGCAATCCGGGTGTTGGACACCTGGCCATTCTGGATCTTACCAGAAAAAATGTACTTAAGCGGTGTGGGGGGGGGTCTGGACAATCACACGGGCACCTCCAATCATAAACTCCCAGTGCGTTAGAGCCCAGATAAGTTCGAGGCAGGTCTTCTTGCAGGGACTAAATCTGATCTCTGGTGGGTCCAAATTTCTGGAGGCATAAGCAATCACATGCTGAGTGCCATGTTGCAATTGAGACAAGTCCGCTCCTATGCTCCTGTCAGAGGTGGCTAACTGAATGAGGAACAGCTTAGCCATGTTAGGATGTGCCAGAGCTGGCGCTTTCATTAGATCCTCCTTAAGTTGTGCAAACACCTGCTGCTGTGCAGGTCCTCAGTTCCACTCGGCGTTCTTCTTTAGTAGGGGATAAAGAGACTTTGCTTTGGCGGTGAAGGACTTGATAAAGTCCCTAGAAAAGTTGAATGTCCCAAAGAGGGAGCGCAAGGAATGAACATCTGTGGATGTTCGAGATCACCTCCACCCGCTGTGAGTCGGGAGTGCGGCCCTCAGTGCCTAGACGAAGAGCTAGGTACTTAACCTCAGTAGACACCAGCTGCGCCTTCTCCCTGTTTGCCTTAAACCCAGTGTCTCTGATGAGTCCTAGCACCTCTTCAGTAATTTCCCAGGTCCTTTCCTCAGTAGGGGAATGGACCAGAATGTTGTCTACGTAGGAAAGGATGTGGGACCTTGAAGCTGGTTGCAGCTTGTTCCACATCCTAACCACGTGCACGTGGCAAATGCTCAGGCTAGAATGGAAGCCCTGGGCTGTGCGTTTAAACACATACTGCTGGCCCCGGAACGTGAAGGCAAATTTATACCAACACGCCTCATGTAAAGGTATAGAATGAAAAGCATTTGCCAAGTCAATGACACTATAATATTTGGCTCCTGCCGCAATGGTGGACAGGATTTCATTATACTTAGCCACGACTGGCGCCACAGAAGGCATTACAGAGTTCAAGGCCCTGAAGTCTACCATCATCCTCCACGTTTTGCCATCGGACTTTAAGACAGGCCACAAGGGTGCATTGCAAATGGATTGCATAGGGGTTATTGCATCCCATTGGAGCAGCCCCTCCATGGTTTTCCCTATACCTTCCTCGGCTTCAGTAGGGTACTTGTACTGCTTTTGAGGCGGGAGTCTCAGCCCTCTATCAGGGCACAAGCCTCCTTTACTTTCCCGCGCTCTATTTTGTTCTTAATCCAGACCTCCGGGAAAGCCTTCACCCAGGGGTCGCTAGTCACACAACAGACAGGAGTGGGGGCCTTAATGGTGGCGCAATGATGCACGGCCGATATCTCCTCAGGTCCCTGGTCTAATTTCCATAGAAACCTGTTTGCATAGTCAACAGTGAGCTTGTTTCCCCGCAGGAAGCCGATGCCCAAGAGGCCATGGTCCTCGCCACGGTTCTCACAGGCCCAGAGCTGAAAATGGAACATTTCTATGGACATCAGTATGTCCTTCCAAGCTCCGGCAAGGTGACCCCCCCCGCCGTATCCAGAGAGCTGGACACGCTCGGGCGTGGGTTCACCGTGCTTTACCAATGTTGGGTGCGGCACATTCAGTGCTGCACCGGAGTCTACTAATAGGGTGGCAGGAGTTTTTCTGCCCTCGGTCCCAAGGCCTGCCTTCACCCAGAACCTTCCCCATTTGTCTGGCTGCAACTTGGCCACAACGTTGTGGGGAAGCTTCTTGGACTGAGGGCCCCCCTATTCCTGAAAGTCGGCAAATGAGTGGTATCCGGCCGGAGGCGTGTTGTTCGTCACGGCCTGAACCAGCAGGGCACCGCTCGCTCCCATCTGCTTCTCAAGAGCTTCTATAAGCTCCGGTAAGGGCCGCCTATCGAATTGGGACATGTCCAACCCGTATCGGCGTAACAAGTTCCATATCCTGGCCCTAGCTGAGGGAAGTGTTGGGGCCGTGGGATCCTGTCCGTCTGGGGTCTCCTTAGGGGGACCGGACTCAAAAGGCTGTTTGGGGGCAGTGGGCTGGCTATAGGAGTCCTTTCCCTGCCACTGCCTATCCTGTCTGGGAGCCGGGCGCGAGTTCCAATTCCCCTTGGAAATGGAATTTGGCGCAGACTTCCTATGTTGGGAGCGGGGCCCATAGTTAGAGTATGTGACCTCCGCTATGGGTTCCCAGTTCCTGGTGTCTCTCTTCTAGGCCTTGATGGGGGGTCTGAAGGAGCCAGCCTCACGCAGCAGATCAGTGACTCTGTGGAGGTTGTTCCCAAATTCCTCCCACAGTGTCATGCCACAGACCTAGGGCCATCTTTGTCTCGTGGTTCAAGCCTCCGTACAACAGAGTCTTGAACTCCACGGTATCAAAGTTGTGCCCACGGGTGGTCATGCGAACCTTCTCAGCCAGGATTGCCAGTAGTTGCTTCCGCGCCACGTAAGCCTCAGGGTTCTCACGAGGACCCTGCTGCTCCATGACATAGAGCACACTAGCGCTCTGACCGGGCCAAAGGATTTTCACTACCTCTCTCATCCAGTCGTGCGCCTCAAGCTTAACCAAGCTGCGAGCCGCCACGGCTGACTCCAGGGTAGGGAGCTCAGATGGGGACATGCACAGGCGGGCCAATTGGATCAGGTCCTGGCCATTGGCTGTCAGGTGAGAGTGTATCACCGCATTCAGCCACATGATGCCGGTGGACCGCGTTAGCGGACCCAATTGGTTGGCAATGGCTTTGGCCTCAGTAGCAAGCCAGGGGACCCTAGTCTTGGTGACCTGAGTCTCCTGAGTTTCTGCTCTCTCAGAGCTGCCTTCTCCTACGGGGGTGGTTTTTTCGGGTCGTGGACCATGTCTCAAACTGGGTGGACTGGGACTTTAGGGTCACTCCAGTCTGGATTAACAGGAGGGGAGACCAGAGCTTCCTCCGGCAGGGACTCCCCGGACAAATCCTGGGTGAATGAAGGGAGGAACTCCGGACAATTGGCCGAGATGAGGGCTTTACAGGTCTGGAGTTGACTCTCCAATGTGGCGATTTGCTTAAGGCAGGCAGCGTGACTAACAGCCTTGTGCTTTTTCTTTAACCTGCTCCACCATGAACTTGGCTGCCACTCGGGCACGATCCAGCTCAGCCTCTAAGGCATGGGCCTTCTCCTCCCAAGTCAGGGCAACCAGGGTAAGATCACTTAGTTTCTGGGCTGAGGCTTGCGCAATGGAAGCAATGATTACTTTGTCCTCCCGCAATGCCTCAACCTCAGCTTGAAGCCGGGTGTTCTCCTTAACTGCCGCTAGCCTGGCCCTGGTCTCAACTAGGGCTGAACTAGCGTCTCTGGCCGCAAGCCAAAGTCCCCACGCGGCCAACGAGTCTTTTGCTGGTCCAAACGGGTTCTTGGACTTATGCGCCAGGGCGTAAGCTTCTCTAAGGGAAGTAAAGGGATCCGCTGTCTGGAAGACGGAGTCTTTCCAGGGGCATTTGCCTTTACTTAAGACTCATTTTTCTAGTTTCCCATGGACCTCTTCCTCACACATGAGGTCCTTGACTACCACTGCACTGGGGATCTGCTTAGCCATTGCTAGGCAAGCCAATAACTAAGCAAACACAAACTGCGGGACCGGGGCTGAAGTGACAGGTAGGACCACCTAGGTCCCTTGGGGGAATTCAGGGAAACGAACTCTCAGGAACTTACAGCGCTGCCTGACCAAGCAGCGGGGGAAGAGGGAAGAGGAACCAATCTCCAGTCCGCCCAAATGAGGACATGGTTGGCGAGAGGGAGGTCACCTAGACCCAGAGGGGGGCTTCTACAGGAGTACTCGCCTGCCTGCAGAAGGGGGTGAGTGAGCTCAACTCCGAAGAGGAACTCTCAACACCGTCCAGCTGAACGACGGGGAAAGAGGGGTGAGGAACCAAAGACCAAATCATCCCTAACTGGTTTTCTGGGCGAGGGGTACCTTCCTACACCACAGGCTAAACCGTTAAACCCCACAAAGACTAAGTCGGAATTCCTACCCAATCCTAGTTTGCTAGCCAAATCGGGATTCCTACCCGCAAATTCTGGGAGGCCGGGATTCCTACCCGTATCTCCTCCAATACCAAACAAAGAACCACAAAACTCAAGAGAAAGGGGCACCAGATGAGCCACACCTTTCCTAAAGTGCTTTAGTGTGTGCCTCGCTGCTAGAGTGTTGGGTGCATGTAAACTGTTCCTTACGTGCTAGGCCTAAAAACACATAGAATCCCAGCCCACGATAGACCCAAGATGGGGAGGTGATTCCCAGGACAAGACGAAAGAAGGGGTACAGATTACCACCTGATAGAGCTAACTTAGACACAGAAACACAAGACACATGCACTATCCTGCCTAACAGTGATCTAAAACAGCTCTACTGACTGTTCCCTATGTCAGTGCCACCCGGTTTGAGGAGGTTCGCGACTCCTTCTCAAACTGGGGGTACCGTGGCTGCCCACGTTACTCCACCACTCTGTCACCCTGTGTGTTGGGAGTCCCAGGAGGGGCACCCAAATTACCAGATAAAAACACGATTTGGGGGAATTGAGCTAGAGCACTCTCACAGGCTAAATGAGAGGCAGGGTAACGGCAGTTAGGATCTTTTGCCCAATGTCTGCAGCGTCAGGTCAGAGAGCAGTTAGACAAGCTTTAAAGTAACCAATGATGACTTTTATTAAGAAAAACAACAAGAAAGACACAGCAAATACTAACTAGCTTAGAAATAGAAACAGAGGGTGTAGAAGGGATCGAGTGATACGACACCTGGTCTCGTAGTCCTGGAGAGAAGTGGGGCTCTGGAGAGAAAGCTCAGCATGGCTAGCTGAGGGGAGTTCCCTTAGACAACCGGCAGCAAGGCGGGCTGGAAGTTCAAAGTAGTCCGAAGACCGTTTGGAAACAAGGGGTTTTTATAGGGTAAATTGTGCCTGTGGGCTATGCCATGCTTTGTGAGAACAAAGGAAATTTGGAGATGGACAAAAGAGTTGGAAAAGGTAAAGTTTGCATGATGAGCTTAACGCTCGACAACAATAGTTTGGCCAGTATGTAAATGTCCTGTCTGAAAGGACTAGCCCGGCTGAGAGCCGTGCATCTATTGTAAGAGTTTGCAGTGAGAAGTTCCCTGAAGCGACAAGAGAGGCTTGAGTTGCTGGCCTAAATGGGGTCTGGAATGCAAAACCATTATGGCCGCACCCTGTACGTGCTTGTCTGGAGAACCTCGCGAACACATGGAGTGGGGTGGCTGACAAAAGTCAGGCAAAGGCCGAATTGTTTGATATCAAAATGATATCTGGGTGCTCTCACCAACCGTGCCATAACTGGAGTAACACTAGTTCCTTTAGAATTAGCTCTGGTACCACTGCCATTGACTCAGAGATATTCTGCCAGTGCCACCCCCACCCCACTGCTGATGCCCAGTAGCTGTTTGGGACATTTAATTTGGCTCTTCAAAAGCAAAAGCTGATCTGACATGGAAGACCCTACTAGCAGTAGTGCTTGTTAGAGTTTCCAGGGGCCACACTATACTCCGTAGACATGGAAAGAAGAAACATGACCCACACGATGTTGCAATAGCTCCAGGCCAGGCAAAAAACCAGCAGAGTCAAGAAGAACAGAGTCCGGGCCAACACATATTACCAAAAACTAATCTAGTGTTTATTGCATACAGCATAGTTCCTCAACAGGCTCAGGTAGTTGCAGTGTACTGGTGTCAGAAAGCCAGCATAAACAGAACAAGGAAAAAATCCATAAGGCTTCTCTGTGCCCAGGTATGACACAGAGAGTACATGCAGGCTGCAAAAGACATGACAAGGTGGAGGAGGAGGGAGAGGGAGAGGGAGAAATCTCTCAGTGAACTTATAGGCTCTGTGTGGGCAAAGCCTGACCGCTGATCACAACAAGCCAGCAGTCCCACACACAGGAGAACCAGATGTTGCTTATCAGTTGTCAGGGTCACACTGTCTTACCAGGCAGCCAAGGCCATGAGGCAGATCAGAGACAAGACAGAAATCACGTAGCTGAGAAACCATGTCTTAAACAGATGACCAGAAGGCTTAGAATCTTAGCAGTACTACCATCAGCACAGCTTCTTACCTCATAGGAGCACAGAGTTCTACTATGGAAAGATGATGCCAATATGAGATATCACATTGCACTAAACATCCTCCTCCCCATTTACAGGTTTGACTTTCCTAAATTCACTGAGTATTTTAATTGTAATTTGCTCAGCAAACTAATGCTGTCATACTTTTGGCATATAATGGGAAGACAGGACTCACTAGAACAGTCTTTCCTAAATTTAGTTATTTATGCCTTACCTCATGCTCTTCCACCCTCCTGGTTCCTTTGTCTTTTGCCAGAGCAGGCATGCCTTCTTTCTCTATGCCCGGGCAAAAGACAAGGAAATGGATGTCATGCCCTGTCTTGGAGACTGTGGCAGCATGGAGGAGGATTCTGACTCTGAGGCAGAGGCTTCTCCAGAGGCTGAAGTGTCCCCAGAAGCTGGTCCAGAGGAAGATAATACACAACAAGGGCCTGAGCCAGGGGAACAAATAGAGGAAGACATAGCTGACACACCTATGTTGCAGCAGAGATGCTGTGAAAGGGAGGGCTTGTGTCACTCAGCCCGTTTAAGTAATAAGCGAGCCCTAATGAGGGAACACCTGTGGTGACAGCAGCCATAGATAAAAGAGGGCTCCAGCTGGCCTTTCCTCCCAGGGTCAGCAACTGGTGTCTTTGGCCCTGAAACCCTGTACTGTGCTCTTGGATCTGGTTGTCTTGGAGCTCTGCTTGTTTGGACTATGCTTTGGATTTGCCCCTTCAGATTTATTTGCTCTTGACTGCCTTTCTGTTTGAACATTCTTTGACTCTCACCTTGTAAGTAGGAGCTGTGCTGTTTGTAACTGCCTGCTCTGCCATAGACATGACAATGGGTGGGGGAAAAGGCACACACACACTTTCCTTCTCTGTGTGTGGTGCTCTCCCCATTCCCTTGCCTTTTGGCTGGGCATGCATGCCTTCCTTCTCTGCACCTGGGCAAAAGGCAAGGGAATGGGAAACAGAAGATGGGGGGAATTGTTCACAATGTTTCCATTTTTGCAAGGGTTCTGCATCCTGAACCTTCATGAAAGTGGAGGGACCATTGTATTGTTTGTTCACATTTATGGTGCTTTATTACATTATATTGTCTTGATGGATTTTCTTCTATCTTTCTATTGAATCATTCTGGGTTTATATTATTTCCCCAACTTCTGTGTGGTTCATTGTGTAGCATCTAACTGCTAGTTTAGTTTAGTTATGCTGAAAATTGGTTCACAGTTTCCACTCCTGCTACATACACACACAGAGGTGCAATTCAATCTTATTAGATACTTGTGCATCACCTAAGGCTATGCAACTTCTTTCTCTATTGTTCCACTGAGAGGCAGACAAACTTTGGTAGATCTTACATGTGTAAGTTCAACAAGCTGCTTGAGAAAGAATTGGAGTTATTTTAGATGCCGAAAAGGGTTTACCTATTTGAAGTCATGATTAGGATGGGAGTGGGAGAAACATTTTTAAACTGGATTAAGGTAATTTATATGGAACAAAAGGCAAGGATTAATATAAATGGAGATTCTCTATTCAACAGGGCACGAGACAAGGTTGCCCTCTTTCTCCTCTACTCTTTTTGATGTGCATCGAAATTTTAAATATGAAAATAAGAAATGACGCTTGTATTAAAGGTACTCACGTTCAAGTCCAACATTATAAATTAAAAGTGTATGCTGATTTGGTTATCATTCTAGAAGAGCCATTAAATAGCATTCAGTTAGTTTTGGAAACATTACAAAATTTTGGTGAAATTGCAGATTATAAGATTAATAAAGAGAAATCTTTAGTAATAATGAAAAATACGTCACATCAACAAGATTTAGGATTATCAGAGCAATCAGGTTTTAAAATAACCGACAAGATGAGGTATTTAGGAGTCATTATTTTAAAGAACAATTCTGACTTACATTAAAATAGCTACAAAATAAAATTTGGAGCAGGATAAGGGACGCTATGAGGAAACGGAAGACTGAATTTGTCTTTACTAGGGAGAATCTTATAAATTAATAAGTGACCAACCTTTTAAATTATGAGAAAGGGAACTCTTGAAATTTATATGGAATAGAAGAAAACTTAGAATTAAATTGAGATATCTGAAAGACTTGAAAGAAAGAGAAGGGTTAGGCCTACTAGACTTAAAATTATATTATTAAACCTCCTGTCTATTATGGCTCACTGATTGGATGACCTTATCAAGCTCAAGACTATTAAATTTGGAGGGATTTAATTTATATTACGGCTGGCACACCTATTCGTGGAACAATAAACACACAATAAACAAAGAGTTTAATTAACATTATGTTAGAAAGGTGCTCTTGAGAGTCTGGTTCAAGCATAAAAGAAATCTTTATCGCTCCCTGCTGCTCTGGGTTTCACCCCATGGGGCCTTCTCTGGTTAGAGAAACCTCAAACAGGAAAATGGATTAATTATAAAGATATACTTAAATTAAAGGGAAACTCGGTCCAATTAAAAACAAAAAATGAACTCATTTTAGAAGGTTATATATCACATTGGTTACTGCATAGACAGTTAGTAGAAAAATTTAAAACTGACGACAAACCAACGGAGATACCTTTAGAGGACACAGAATTTGATAAATTATTGAAACCTCAAACAACCCATCTGTTAAGTAAAATTTATAAAATATTATTGAATGTGGAAAGAGAGCAAGATCTAGTGAAAGATATAATGATCAAATGGGCCCAAGATATTGGGCATACTATAAAAATTCGCAAAAAATAAATTGTTATAACTTAAAATTATTTTACAGTTTTCTATAGATGGTATTTAACTCCAGTTCAGCTAGCAAAAATGAATAACAGTGGTAATAATGGGAAATGTTGGAAATGCTATGAAAAAGGCTCCTTTTAACATATTTGGTGGCGCTGTAAAAAAGCTAAAGAATTTTGGTCTATAATTCACAATCAGATTACAAAAGTAATGAATAATTAATTTCCCATTATTGCCAGAGATTTATCTACTATTTTTATTTTTGATTCTCAATTTAGGAATAAATATGCCAGAATTTTGTCATATGATTTACGCGGCCAGAATAACTTTTGCACAAAAATGGAAGCCTCAAATCCCGAAAGTTGAAGACTGGCTATTCAAGTTATATGATTTAGCAGAGATGGACAAGCTGACCTCATTGTTGGCCAACAAATCTGTTAAATCCTTTAAAGATGAACAGAAAATCTTAACTCCTCTTTGGGAAGAGAGATGGGGGAACCTTTCTGTAGCTGGTTTTGATATTTAACACTTTTGTGGTATTCTATTACTTACTAATGGCTAAAGTTTGGCTAACAATGGTAAAGAACAGATTTAAGTCATATATGTCCCAGGACTTTTGTGATTTAGAAATTCATCTTACAAGGGGGTTTTAAATTTTGGAGGTCGGTTTTATGCATGTTTTAATTATTTTCAGTTAAGGTCTTCAATTTTCCTGAAAGATACGCATTGATTTTTTTGTGTGTTTTTCTTTTTTTTACTATTTGTCATTATTATTTGTTGTTCTATTTTGCGAATTCCTACTGTACCTTTGCAAAAGCTTTTTTGTTTTTTCATTTTTTCTTTGTGAATGTTTGTTATGACCGTTTTTTATATATTTGTCTTTGGCAAATCTTTAATAAAGATTATATATAAAGTAAGTTCAACAAGCTGCTGAAGGGATTTTAAGTGCTAGCTGTACTTGGCTGTTGTATTTTTTGTATTATCTTTGTTTTCAGATTTTGTTTATTTTTTTTGTTACAGATAACCACCTCGAACACATTTTTTGACAGAAAGGCAAGGTGGAAACCAAATAAATAATGTGAAAAGTTAATATAAATCTTCTTGTGTGTCTTCAGGTCATTTGTCACTTATAGAGACCCTAACACTGGGTTTTCTTAGAAAGATTTGTTGGGGGAGGGGTGTGCCCGTGCCCTCCTCTGAGGCTGAGAGAGTGTGACTTGGCCAAGGCCATCCAGGTGTTCATAGTCAAGCTGGGTTTTGAACCCTGGGCTATTTGCACACCCCACTCTTACAGAGTCATTATCCCACTTTCAATACCCTGTGGAATCCTGGGGTTTGCAGTGTTAGAGAGGCGCCTTTAAGACTTCTCAGCCAGAGAGCTCCTTGGCCTCAGTAAACTACAATCCCCAGAACTCCGCAGGATGTTGAAAGTGGAATAATAGCGGTATAACAGTGTAGTGCGGCAATGGCCCTGGCCTCCCAGCGTCCCTTTCTGACGCTCAAACCGTTATCCTACGCTGGCTCTTAATAAATACTGTATATAAATCTAGAATCCCTTAAAAGAACTGAACAGTAGGGACAGAGGTACTTAAGAAAAAACAGAAAGCAGGCAAAGGGCGCAAGGTGACGAAGAAGCGCTCCCACACCGCTCTGGAAATCTTTGTTTACAAACCAAGCGGAGGGAAGAATTGTGAGTAAAACCGGGTCTTCACTCTCCCCCGCCTTTAGCACAAAACCAAACAAGCCGTCCGGCTGCCTGTTCCGAGGCCGCGCCGGAATTCACCGGCGGAGAGGCGCGAAGCGGCCATGGAGGGGCGCGGGGGGGAGGGAGGAGGCGGGAAAAAGCGGGGAGCGGAGGGGACGAGGCGGGGCCGGCGTGCGAGTGACGCTCGGAAAGCGAAACTTTATGCGCCCTCCAATGAGGCGAGCGCGAGGCGGCCGGGAAAACGAAACCTTCCCGGCGCCTGGGGCTGCGGTGGGCCGGGCGCGCATCTCGCAGCGGGTCTTTCCGCGGAGCGCTGGGGAGGCCAGGCTGAGGGGAGCAGAGACGCCTGGACGCCGGGGGCAGCCGGCCCTGCTCTGCCCGCGAGCGGCGGTGGGAGCGGCCGGTCTTCGACGAGCCTGATCTGTGGCGGGGGCGAGGAGGCGAGTGGTGCCCGGTCCTTCTCCTAGGTAACGCGAACTGCGGCGGGCAGGGCAGGGCAGCTCCTGGACTCGGTTGCTCTCTTCTAGGGCCATTTCCGCACTAGCTTGCTATAGCGCGATGATTCCGCTTTCAACCTCCTCTGGAATCCTGGGGTCCGGCTGGCCCCTCCCGAAACTGCAAACCCCAGGATTCCAGAGGAGGCTGAAAGTGGAACCATCGCGCTATAACAGGCTAGTGCGGAAATGGCCTAGGAAAGGAGGGAAGAGGGGACCGCGCTGGGGAATACCAGCGGCGCTGCAACGGTGCGGGGAGGCTCTGGATGCGTCTGGGGCCATTACGGTCGCCGTTTCCGCACTAGCCTGTTATACCGTGATGATTCCACTTTGAACATCCTATGGAATCCTGGGGTTTGCAGTTGAGGCGGGGAGATTTGTGAATAAAACCTTGAGGCTCCTCCCTCAACTGCAAACCCCAGGATTCCATAGGATGCTGAAAGTGGAATAATAGCGCTATAACAGGCTAGTGCGGAAATGGTCCTAGTCTGATAGTTACAGTTTGCAAAGTGTGGTGTGTGGCGTTTTACCTTCCCAGTGTCTTTAGAAAACAAGGAAAAGGCAGTTCTCTCCAGCGGCTGTGCCACACCGATCTCTCTTGAAGAGCGTTTTGTCCCTATTAATTTTATTGTTCGTGTTATCGGAGGAGTTAAAGGGAGAGAACCGACTAGTTCCCCTTTGTTGTTGTTATCTTACGTCCTCTTTTTCTTGGCTTAATGTTCCGGCCATGAGCTGCCTGAAAAAGAAACTGCAGAGTAGGCGCCGAGGAATGCCGTCCCCGCGAGAAAGTGAAATTTCCTCACAGCCAAAACAACTATTTCTAAGAACAAGCCCGACAACATCTTCCAAGCGTTTTGAAAACGAAAGGGAATTCTGGGGCTTGTAGTGCCGGGGACCCGAGGACGTTGCATACAATTTGTTACTCGCTTTCCTATTGGTCAAAGCGGGAGCATCTTTGGGTCATAGGTGGGATGCGAGAGCCGCTGAGAGCCATTGCCCGGTATTTGCATAGCGGTTCCTGATTGGACTGTGATCCTGACCGGCGCGAGGCTTTCTGCTCTATCGCCTCAGGGGGTGGTGGTGAGGGGAGTGGAAATCGGGAGGCAGGCCTGGCGTTTCCTCTGGTATTTTGAACTGTCGCTGCCTGGGGGCAGTTGTGGGGTTTGAATGAGGAGACGCGGTAATCTGAACGTGTGAGTTGGCTTAGGAAAATTTTGTAAATCATTGCTCTGTCTCGTTTCCTACTTGGTTTAGTAATAATAATAATAATAATAATAATAAAATTTATTTATATCCCGCCTCTCCCCATGGATTGAGGTGGTATTACAACAATACATTAAATACATTAAAAGAATTAAAACACAACCAAACCTCCCCGCCCACCAACCCATCTAAAACCAACCCCCTTAAGCCTACAGCACCCGGTATTCCCAGGTGGTCTCCCATCCCAGTACTAACCAGGCCCGACCCTGCTTAGGGTGGTATGGCCATAGTAGTGTTTCACTTGCCTTAGAATGGTGTTTACAAAGGGAAACTTCTAGAAATGTTTTATCATTCCTCTCCTGTGCAGTTTCCATGGTCTGCTTACTGTACCCTACAGTCAGCCCTCCACATTTGCGGGTTTCACTTTTGCGGATTTAATTATTCACGGATTATTTGCTGTCACCTCTGCTGCCTCCCTGTGCCATTTTTAATAGGGACTGCAAGCCAAATGGGACTGAGAAACTGGCTTGCAAGTCCCTCTTAAAAATGTTGTGGGGCAGCAGCGGAGGCGGCAGTCAGCCCCACCAGCCACCCACTTCTGCCTTGTGAAGGAACTCGGATACCACAAAGAAATGCATGGTGGGTTGAATATACTGATCATACTTTTTTTTGTGGATTAAATATGGTTTGGGAGGGGCTATTTGAGGGTTTTTTTTTCACTTTCATGGGGGTCCCGTGCCCTTAACTCTAGTGAATGTGGAGGGATGGGTGTAAATTCATAGCAGATCTTCTGTACTACAGCATTTACATCAGGGGTGGGAATTGTGCCCTTCCAGATAGTATTGGACTGCAAGTCCCAGCAGTCTTGGTCAGCACAAGATGCTGGGATTTTTAGTTCAACAGCATCTGGAGGGTTGCATGATTCCTTGTTTAATATGATGTGTTAGATCAGATTTCTCACTGTTCTTACCTGTTTTCCCTTAACAGGGAAAATCCATTCAGGGCTGTGTCTAGTGTTATTGGTATGTTTCAGCGCATAGAGTTAGCTTTCTGCTTGGTCATTCCTTGGAGGTGTTGAAACCATTTTGGGAGAGGCACCAGGAATCAGGCTTTCAGTCATTACAGTTCAGCGATCAATAGTAGCAGCTCCTGACTTTTGTGGTTTCCCTCCAAGAACATGTCACCAGACCCAGGTGTCCAAATCACAAATTCATTTGTTATGCAGCTTTCTTTTCAGTTTATTTTTAAATATGTATGCGTTAGCCCAGTTCTGATGCTGAGAGAAATTGTCTCCTGCACCTTGTTTTACTTCTGTCTGATGTGGGGAGAATCCCTTTCTAAGCCTATAGCAGCTGCCTCTTCTATGTAGCCACTGTACTCTTACATAGGGAAGGGAGAGTCTCCCTCTAGTTACCAGGCTCAGTTAAAATGGCAGGGTGGAGTTTATGGGATACTGTTTCTATGTGACAGTTACCAGACCTGTGTAGGAGGAAAGCTGTAGTTCAAAACACTGAGCAGGATAAAAAGGTAGAGTAGAGGAAAGGCTATATCCCTTTCTTGTGGGCAGCATTTTCTGTTATTATTTATTAAGATATTTCTACCCTGGCCTATATCTGAAGGTCTCAGGGCAGTGTACAAGTAAAATTTAGACAAACAAGTTACAGTGGTTTAAAGCAGTGATTTCTACAATGTAAAAACATATTAAATGTAATTAATAAGTTGATGGTTTAAAAATTTAAAACAGTTTAAAACTGTGTACATAAGCATTTGAGATAAATCATTGAAGCCAAAAGACTTTGGTGACCTGTTGAGTATTGTAAAGTGTTGTAAAGAGTTAAACAGTAGCATAGAGGATTTTTTTTCTGTGAAGTAAGATGTGGTAGTGAAGGTCACAGCACCCTTACAACATAGCTGGTGTGCGTAAGCTCATATCTCCATGGGAAAGGCTGCAACTCTGAGCCTGAGAACCACAGATTGTTTACATCTGTGTATGTAACATGTATGAGAGTGGTCTGTTGCTGTGTTTTCTTTATCTCTCTGTGTTCAGAGTTCTTATTCATGTCTTAATTTTGCTTGCTGTCTGAGACAAGATGCTTGTAACGTATATCCTGCTTTGCTCTAGTAAACTAGCTGATTAGTTTAGACACAGTGTGTCTGAGTGATTTATTTCCTGGCTGGGACAATCAGCATGAGCCTAGCACAATAGTGTAGCTTGACTTTCTGGACATGCTGAGAAAGGTCTTCCTATGTGCTACATTCAACATGAACACCCAAATTCTTACTCAGTGCCTAAATGAAACCAGTTTTGGTGCCGATCAGGCCTTTGATTGGCACCAAAACTGGGGTGCCATAGTTGAGAAGGCCCTCTCCTGTATCTTTACACAATCACGTGACCTCACTGCTGGAACTCAATAGATTTTGTTCCTTATAAAAATAAAAGAACACACCCCATCTGGAGAGCCCACGAGTACATTAGCGGAAGAAGGCGAAGGCAGGTACTTTTGTTTTCCTTTCTATACATCTATGTCCCTTCTACTGGTAAGAACAGAACATAGTAAAATATATAGCAAAATAGCAAAAATATATGTGCAATTCTGATTGCAGTTAATATTGAAAAAGTAATGACTTATTAGTGCTAGGAAACTTCCACTTGGAAGAACCTAAAAAATATTTTGGCTCCACTATCCCAATTTGAAGTAGGTAAACGTGAGGACCCCAGGAGTCCAGTGTCTCCTTGTGTCCCTGGCAGTGTTCTCATACTTTTAAGAAGGGTGGGCAATTGTGCCCCCTTACACAAGTATGTTTTTGGACTGCAGTTCCCATAATCTTGTGTCAGTTACCATGTTGACTAGAGTTGACGGATGTGGTATGCCAAAAACATCTGGAGAGCCATTGCTCACACAAGCAGTTGAAGTACTACTCACATATGTGTAGGAAAAGGCCTCTCCCCCGCTATTCAGCTGTTAGAGCACACAAAATTTTTCTGGAGTGGGGAATCTGTGCATGTGCAGAGCTGTGGGCTTGGTACATAAGATCTGAACTCATGTTATTCTTTAGTATGGAAGTAAGTAAGCGGGTCCAGGCCTGAATAGGAAAGGTATGCCCAGTTTTCCCACAGGTGTGCTCAGTTGTGTGGAGCTCTGTTTTTAGTAAAAGCCATCTTGTCCCAGTGAGAGGTTTCTGAAAAGTTGTAACTAGCTGACTGTGGAGTCTGTGTGTGTAGAAATGTCAGCAGTTTGTGCTTGATTTTTTCCTATGATTTCTTTCTGCAATGTATTTTCCTCCCTGGGCCCTTATGTAATTGCAGATGGAACTAGTGTTGCTCATAATATATTTAAATAGTTGTGCACGTATGCAACATTTTGTTTAGCAAAATATCAGGGGGTAAAAGAGACTGTCCACACAAGAAATGTTTGACATATAAAAAAGTAAACTGTACCTGGATTCTCTAACTGAGGATCATGCTGACAATGCGAGACTATTGTCAGATGCTAGTTCAGCACAAAAGGATTCTCCTGTAAGCAAATGTAGTTGTTATGGAGACCTGGCATAGAGTGTAACAATGATACATTTAACTTTGGTTCATAATACTTTGATTTTTCAGAATGTCACAAGAGTTTTCAGAAGAGAGTGCTTTTAAACTTCAACAAAAGCAGAATGTCATTGCCTCTGTTTTACTGCCTTTGTTCCCAGTAAGCTCATGGCCATAAGGATGTGTGGTTTAACTTTACCGTTTACAGGGCTACTTCCTTTACAACATTCCAAAGCAAAAATATATTTGGGGGTTGCTGTGTTGGCCATGCGACAAAACACAACAAAATCCAATATCTTAAAGAGAGAGATACTTTTATTGGTCAACCAAAATGCAGAAAATACGAGATGTGAACACTTCACATGGAAAGCAAACTTATGTAGCTTTGTTTATGCTCTGTTTTTCTGTCCAAGACTATTACAGAGATACAAAGTTACAGTTATATTTTTGTGTCTGACGATGTTTTGCAAAGCTTTTGTTTTATAATGTTAACATTTTATGTTATGACATTATTTTATATAGTTACACAGTACTGATTTTCCTTTGCACCAGTACTGGTGAATCACTCACTACGCTGCATTATTCATTCTTCCATAGTCATCTCTCTACAGAAATGTTTGGTTTCAGTTTCTTTTTGCAGTCAGTGAAACAGCAAGCACCCAAGAATATGACTTAATGTTTCTTTCCCCTTCATTTGTTTGTCTTCCTGTTTTCCAACAGGCTGTAAAAAAGAAAAAAATTCATCCTGGGGCGCAAATCACGCAAAAAGGGCTTTAAATGCCCTAAATGTACCAAGCCTCAAAATGCCTCAAACAACTTCTGCAGTAACTGTGGAGAGAGGTTGGCTCCTTCTCCCAGCACACAAAGTAAGCTATTTACACCGTTAGCTATAAATCATTGAGCGAACTACAGCTGTTTTATGCAAATTGGATTTAAATGGTATTTTATGTTTTGTACTACATGCTATATTTATATGAAATATGCAAATTCAAGAGATTTAAGTAAACTTTGCTGCATTTGTAACATTATAATAGATAAGTATACCACTAAAGTGATGGCTGATTAATAATCACTTAAAGATAAAAGAAACCTCTTTTCTATTTCATCCATCTCACTGTTTTTTAAAAATCAGTTTCTCCACCTCATGTTGTTTATTGTGAATACTTGCTCAACTCCTGCTTCTTTTAGTCCATTAATTGTTCACTCTACATCTACACTTTCCTGACATTTCTTATACTTGCTCATTTTTGGTTACACATTCACCATCCCTGTACCACTTCAACTACTAAATGAATAAAACTGTAGCAGTTAGAATTTATACTAACAAAGCATTTTAAAAAAATCCATCCCTGTCCCCATTTAAGAAACATTATGTTAAGACTAAATAAAAATAAGAGAGTGGAAGGGTCACCCCCTTATTATCTGGTGTAAACAATTTTTTTTTCCAAACACAGTTATAGTCTGTCAAAATATTTTAGTATAATACCATTCTAAATTATCTGTTAAAAGTATTGTTATGTTGTCTGTTAATTAAAATATTTGTATCCTGCATTATATTGTAAATCAGTGGTTCTTAACTTTTTCTTTACTGGGGACCCTCTGCAAATATGATTTGTTGGCAGGGTCACCTAAAACTTAATTCAAGATTTAAATATTTAAATCTAGACTTAAATATTTAATTTTTCAATTTTTCAAGTTTATTTATTAAATGTTTCTGGAGACTAGGGTTCAAATCCCATTCAGACACTGGGTGACCTTGGGCAGGTCACATTCTGTCAGCCGCAGGAAGGCAAAGGCAAATCCCCTATGAACAAAGCTTGGCAAAAAATCCCCATGGTGAGTTCACTTCAAGATTGCATAAGTTGGAAGTGACTTGAAGGCATGCAACAACAAAGTTCTACTGACAGTGGGAGGTTTTTTCTAGCTATCATATTTCTCCTGTTTGAAAACTGACTTATGGCAACCCTAAGGCAAACCCATCATGAGGGTTTTCTTGGCAAGATTTGTTGCCTTTGCCTTTCCTGAGGCTGGCTGAGAGAGTGTGATTTGCCTGAGGTCACCCAGTGGGTTTCAGTGGCTGAGTGAGGATTCAGGCCCTGGTCTCCAGAGTCATAGTTTGGGCATGTGGACTTACCTCTTGCTGTGTCCCTTTTGTCATGGATGCAGGAGCATATATGCGCAAGCCCAAACTTTGCAAATGAGAAAACAGTTTCAGAACCTGCAATCCCTCCCCCTGTTGCCACATCCCTGCTGCTGCTGTTGGTGTCCAGGGGGCCCCATTTTAAGAACCACTGTTGTAGGTAAAACGTCCCCAGTGGCTAAAACAATTGTTTAAAATAAAGAATAAAAAACGCATTGAAAGAGACATACAGCAGCATATTTTCAAAAAACTACATAGAAAAATAGCAGTGGTAATTTAGTCACTGAGAAGAAATAATAGCTTGTTTGCACATTAGTTAGAAGTATTTTCATTTATATGTCATTCAGAAGGTGATATATCAATACTGTGAACTGTGGTGTCCTCTCACAGGAGCTTGAAGAGTTGTATCCTAAGATGTTCATGAAATTGTATCATGTTGTAGCATTTTAATGGATTCCTTCATTCCATGTGTTTCAGTGTCTCCTCTGTATGGTAGCAGTACTGTAAAGTGCAGACTTCAGAGGTCAATATGTAAAACTTGAGGGTGGGACAGAAATCTTATTTCAGTGGCTTTCTTTAGTTTGCAAGGCACAAATACACTCACATTTCACTGTCTTTGAAGTGATTGCAGATTTCTTTTTAGCTGATTTTCCAGATGATTTTTATTTCAGTTGCAGAGAACAGAGATGCAAAGCTGACATCAGATTTGGGGATGGAGCCAGGGGAAGAGTTGAAGGTGGAAAGCTCTCCTTCCTTGGGATCATCTGTTGATGAACCTGCATCTGCTGAACAAACGCTGAGGGAGCCGGAACAGTCTCTGCCCCAAAGCCTTGAGAGTCAGGATTCATTCTCACAGAAGAAAGTAAGTATGTCTTGTGTATAGATTGTGCACAATGTGAAGATTTCAGTAATCCTTCTCGTTTAGTGAAGAAGGAGAATGTTAATGACCAACTCATGTTTTGAAGGTTTTCACTGTGTTTCATTGGATGCACTTGCTAACAAAGGCTCATTTATATTTACTGTATTAATAATCAAGCAGTTCTCCCAGATGCTAAGTTCTCTGAAAGCAAGGCTCTTCTTTCAGCAGGTAGTGAAAGTTGTTAACAGTGAGTTCGATGAGGCTGATAACCCCCCCTCCAGAAAAAGGAGAAGGGAGAAACCAGACCTATATGAGAGCAGCAGCCGAATCCTGCAGCAGGTAGTTTTTCTTGTATGTGGAATGCCCTAAGCAAGTGCACTGTTCTGAAGTAGCAGGTCTGCTGTTTCAGCGGCAGTTATACATGATGGAAGTTCTGTCTGCTGGGCCTTGCAGATTTCTCACAAATGTCTCTTTCAAGGTTTTGATGAAATTATGTTCTTAATCATACAGAAAAAAATAATTCTGGAATGAGATAAAATTCCCAAAGCCTGAGAGTTATTAGCTTGTGCGTTGTGAGTGGGTACTTGAATTGAGAGGACTCTCAGTCATTATTTGATGATGACAAAAGCTGAAAGAAGTCCCTGAGTGGGATGGAAGGAAGATCAGTAAGTTCAGGTAGGGTAAAGTTGATGCAGTTGTTTACTAGGCACTGAAGCTGTGATCTTATTGGCTGACATGACTACGCTAGTGTAGGTGGCCACAGTGGCACAGGTAGCAGCACAGTGGCAGAGATAACATGAGCATGACATTGGGTAGAACAGCATAAGAAGTCACCTTTAGTAACAGAGAGCTTTCCTTTTGTCTCTTGTACACTATACCAAATTCTTGTCCTAGTCCTGGTTCTTTCTAACTGTGTTTGGGAGGGTGGGGGAGAGAATGAGTGTTACAGAATTGAGGAGGCAAGAAAGTTCAGCTGGTAAGCAAGCAGAAAACCTTGGGTGGTAGACATCAGTATTATTTGATCATGGGAGTCGAAGATTAAATATTGAGATTCCCCCCCCCCAGTATGTGTAAACAACTGGGCAATGTAGTAGTGTTATTGTAAGAATGTGTCTAATAATTACAAATAGTGAACAAGATGTCATCAATAGCTCTGGTTTCTTTCGGCTTTCCAGTATGATTTAAAGCAAGTTGCCCCATGGCTCTGCCATTTTGAAACAAATTTCCTTATCGCTGTTTTATTTAAAATACTATCAACTCACAAAAACTTTCGGTAATTCTTAATTACTAATTTAGTTTTTTCATAATATACTGGGAAGACAGGAGAAGAAAAAAAATTAGGTGTCCCCTTGCAACAGGGAAAACTAATGCTAGAAATGATCAGCCCTAGTAGAATTTATTGTTTGAGATAATGGATAACTTTAAGGAGCTGAAAGTCATTTTGACCTCACTCCAATGACGATAAAATTAGTTACTGAAATTGTATCTCCTAGGAAGCCAAAGGAAAAACCCACTGTTGGCCAAGTGGACTTCCATTCATACACTGATATTCTTCCCTGCAGTGCTCTCAGCCTTTAATAGTCTACACTACAGAGTTTCTTCATTCTGCAGAGCAGATCTTGAGGGTTTGCAGTTGGCTGCAGGGAAAGGGGAAGTATTTCTCTGCTCAAGTTCACTGACATAAGTTGTTATACCATCAACACAGGAAGCCATTTCCAGAGTTGCTGCTGAGTTAAACTATGTAGGTGATGGTGATTATGTGAATAAAAAGCAAAAAAGAATCAAAGTTGTGGATATTGATTGTGCTTCAATAATGACATATGACATGAGTCCTACTCAGTCATTCAGGATAGAGTTAACCTGAATATGTAAGGACTGGGAGCAGACCAGTCCTGCCCTGTCCCATCATATAGCTGTAAAAGCAAGAAACTGAAGAAGAGAGCCTGCACGCTATGAAGAGGCTCTCTACGTGATCTAGGATTTTGAAAAACCACATTTTCTTCATAGAGAGGCTGAACATGTAGAAGATGCTGTTTTCTCCAGACTGTTGATTCTAAACATGAAGAACAATAAGAGAGTGGGTGAAGCTAGCCTCTGCCTTTCCTCATGTAATCAGGATAAGCATCTCCTAAATGTTAGAATATTGCTATGGAGAACAAAAAATTGCGTATTGTTCCTAACAGTATCACAAAGAGCTCTCTCTTTCCTTAGGATATAATCTGCTTCTGGCTGCTTCTGCTGTATTATGTTATGCTTTTTTATTCCCCAGAGGTACTGTGTGAAGGGAGTATTTTTTTCAGTTTTGAAAAACAGCTTGAGACAATTCTGATAATCAAATTAGATTTTTATTTCTAGGTCTCCCCTAGTAAGGAGGTGTCACCTTGGTGATTCCTCTTCTGCAATCTAATTGTTTTTTTCCCTCCTAGATCTTATTTCTGACTTCTTTTTCAGTTGTCTCAACCTATTTGTTTTGCTAGAACCTTCTATCTAGATTACAGAATGTGATTTGTGCTTAGTTGATGGTCTTCTCTTCATAGAAAAGGAGAGAATATGTAAAGTGCTCTAAGTTTCTCCTCCAGTTTTTATGAATCAAAATGAGTTTGTGTAAGTATGTGCTGAAATGAACACATAGAAGTTTTTGTATAGTAAAGGCATAGGCAAAGTTATTCTTGCTTGAAAAGCTATGAAAGTAGGATTTTTCTTTTTTAAGTTTTTTCCCCATTTTGCAGAAAAAGAAGAAAAAGAAGAATAAGAAACATTCAGACTTGGAAATTCAAGATGCCTTGCCAGAAGCCTTAAGTTTGGTGTCATTCAGTCTTGATTGTTCTCTCAGTCCTGAAAGTGTGTCACCAGAAAGAGGTCATGCCCTGACAGATAAATTGACCAAAGCAAATACTGAGTCCATTGGTCATGGTAGAAGTCTGATTGATACAAATCCCTTAGGCATTTATGAGAGTTCAGAAAGCGTTATAGAAAATCATGGTGGCAGTATTGCTATCAAGGCTAAGATGGAACAGAGTAGTAAAAATGATGTAGATGATCAACATGCTGGTGTTGCTGTCACAGTGGAAAAGATGGAGGAGAAATGCTCCAAAAAGGATGTTATAAGTGGAGAACATACAGGTTCTAGTGAAGAACAAAGTGACATAAATTCTGGTGCAACTGATCATTCTCTGGAAAATACACTGAACACTCAGACTTTGCTTAGAGATGGAATACCTATTTCTGAAGAAGGTGGGCAGAATATATCTTCAGATCATCGCTCTAGTGTTGAATGTTCTGAAAATAAAAATGCGAAACTGAGTTCAGAAGAGCAAAATCTGGGAAGTAAGGATTCTGAATCTGAAGTGGCAGAGAGCTGTAAAACAAACATTGGAGACAAGCAAAAAGACGTTGTTCAAGTTCGAAAAGTAAGTTGCTCACATCATTGTTTAGGCATATGTCAAACCTTCCAAGACTTCCTTGGCTTGAGATTAGGAGAGATGCTTGTCATTTGCCTATCACTGATAGTGGAGTCCAAATATTTGGATGATATCCCTTGCAAGTGTTATTTAAATATTGAACAATCTAAGGGGCAATATAAGATGGTGCAGACCATCATAAGGTCAAGGTGTTTAATGGAAGGTTTTGAGCACTATATTTGTAACTTGTCATCAGTATGGACTGGCACTACTACAGAATTCAGTTCCAAACCAGAAAAGCTTTCCAGAAAGATACCATTAATGATGGTATCCATAGTTGCTGAGAAGTCCAGCAGAGCTAGGAGGCAAGACAGTCTAGAACTCAACCTTGCAGGCAGTTTGTACCCCCACTTCCTACTTGAGGTGTTTGCTTCTGTGGGATTGGACAGATATTGTACAAGGAGTATTAACACAGGTATCACTGAGAGGATCACATGATCACACACAAACTATTCTTATACAAGGCACCCACTGTATATGCAGGCGTTCCATTCCAGGAGCCCCCAAGTAAAACAAAAAATGTGAAGCGTCAAGTCCCATTGTAGTCAATGGATGCAACGTGTGTGTGCCTGTGACAGTGGGCATGCATGCGTTCATTACACCCATTGACTATAATGGGACATGATGTTTCACATGTGGAGTCACATGATAGGAGGACCACTGTGGAGTCACGTGATAGGAGGACCACTGTAATTCAAGGTTAAGGAACATATCACTTGTGGGCCACATGTGGCTCTTGAGCTCTACTTTTTATAGCCTTTTATAGCCTCTGATGCTTCATGACATTTTCGCAAAGCACCCAAGCCCCTTATTTTAATTTTTTTTTTTTTGGCTCCCAGATTGCTAAAAATGCAACCAAAGTGCTCACAAATGTGGCAGTTAGCCTTCTTTCCTCCCAACCTCAGGAAAACTGAAAAATGGCCACAAAATAGCTGAGAACAGGAAATGGAAATGATATCATTTCCAATGAATATGTCCATGTGGCTCTGCAGTGGTTGATGAGGGAGTAAAAATTGCCCCTATTGCCTGCACAGTTGCCCACCTCTCTTGTAATCTTTGACAGTATCCTGATGTAGTGTCACACAGGAGAAATGGTGGAGGATTTAAAAAAGTCATAGACTTTTTGGTGCTTTTGGTGCTGGGAAACCAGTGGGAGGAATCTTGAAGGGGCCCACCAAAGTACAGTGAGTTAAAGGTTTATTTTTTAATCCTGTCTTCCTCTGGACAGCAGACTTTGGATGTGTTGGGCTGTAACTGTCACCATTCCCACTGAGTATGAACCATTGTTATGCTGGTGGAGTGATGGAAGCTGTAGTCCTATACATCTGGAAGGAAAAGGTGCAGTAACCCATAATGCTGCTGATGTTCCGTTGCAAAAGTAAATTAGGGAGACTTAATGGATAGCTAATTCACATAACAAGATACAGAGCTTTGCTGTGCTCTGTGTCTTTTTCTAGCAGGGCTACAGACTAGACTTCAGTGTTACTCAAAATGGTGACGACTGGTGCCAGTCTGCGAGCAATTGGGTGCTGGCTTATAACAAGTTTCCAGAAGAGAAAGAAACAGTGTAGCTGATAGGCGCAAATATGGTTATCCCATAGGGGAAAATTGTTACCAGTCTACATTATTAGATAGCTCAAGAAGCACCGAACTGGAGAATCATTGTAGTGGTGGTGGTCCTCTTTTAAATCTACAGTTCTGTGATTTTGTAATTCTGACTATATAGGAGAGTGGGGTGTGGAGGTGATGGTGAAATAGAGAATTTGAGCAGTGATGCTGAAAGAATAAGTTAATTTATACAAGAACAGCTTGGGTCTGAGGTTTGTCTATTCTTAACACCAAAGTTATTTTAGAAACCTGCCTAATCACTTGTGGCAACCAGAGTGAAAAAGTGGCTTTTTCCAACCTTTCAGGTCACAAATGACTAATGTGTAAATGTAGTGAGGGCTGGTAAATTTATGTGCACACTTTTTTAAAGCATTATATACATGTATATTTCAGAAAGCAAAGATAGAAGGTGAATCTAAAGTAGGAGCGGTCTGTGAAAAAGAAGCAGCAGCGTCAATGAGAATAAAAGGATCAGAGAAGAAGGGAAGGACTTCTGATACAAATCAGAAGAAGCAACAAACAAAACAGAAGACTGAGAAGCAACAGAAAAATGACAAAGTCAATGAAGTTAAGCAAAGGTATAGCATGTTTTATAAAACTGATGTGATTTGGAATTTGGAAGGGCTGATCAATTAGATTTGTTTGCTAGTTCTGTAGATACTTGTTTTTTTGTTTCTTGTTCTGAAAGGAGAAAAAAATTGTAGTTCTACTGAGCTGTCTGCTAAAAATGTCAAAATGCTCCATAATGCTTATTTTGTGTCGTGTCAAGAAATCAGATAGTGGAGATACTAACGTAAAAGGCTTGATGGAGTAATAAATAAAATATCTGCCATAATTGTACTGAATCTTATTTTTAGTCCTGACTAGAGTAGAGCCATTGAATTATTTGGGTTTATCTATATGTTGATTCACCATTCAAGAATTTGTTCTGTGGGTCTACTCTAGTTGGGGACTAACGAACAGGATTTCAACCAGCTATACTTCAAAACTCAAGTGAATTTGGGGTAAAATTAAGGCCATTTCCACACTACGCTGTTATGCTATAATTCCACTTTCAACGTCCTGTGGAATTCTGGGGTTTGTAGTTCACTGAGGCCAAAGAGCTCTCTGGCTGAGAATTCTAAATGCCCCTCCCTAAACTGCAAACCCCAGGACCCCTTGGATGTTGAAAGTGGAATAATAGCACTGTTACAGTGTATAGTTGGCCCTCCACATTTGCTAGGGTTAGGGACACAGTACTCCCACATAAGTGGGAAAAATTGCAAATATCCACAGGGTGTTGAAAGTGGAATAACAGCAGTATACCAGTGTAGTATGGAAAGGCCCAGAGGCATATTGACTTATTTTGGCTCTTGTGGCCAGTGCAGTCTTTGAGCTTGAAGCACAGCGGGATGCAGAGGCAACAAATGTAGACCCAAATACCAAGCAAGCAGAGAGCCAAAAATAAATTTTGGGCTTCAACTGCATTTGTGGCTGAGAACCAGGTGGAGGGCATGCTATCTTCCCTGCATTCCCAGATTTGGAAGAAGCTATGATGAGTTGGATGAGTGAGACGATCAGTCCAGCAACTGCATGTTTGAGGGGTTTTTTTGGTATCTGCATTTAAATGTGTCTTCTGTTTAAAGTTACTAACGAACCTGGGTTGTGCTGTTCATAATAAGTGGTGCCAGTTAAGTTTTATACTGCCTCAATACCTATGACATTTTACCTTTTTCTGTTTATTTACAGTTTAAAAAAGAATTCTCTTATTACGTGATGTAATATCAAGTCTGCTTGGTAGTGTTTGTTTGCACATTTCACTCTAATGTGAAGAGTTTATGTGCAGATTCTTGATTATTATGGAACCATTATGGAACCATTTACTATTAAAATGAATTATATTTGCTTTCTCCAGGA
This sequence comes from Ctenosaura bakeri, assembly GCA_948474755.1. Lineage (NCBI taxonomy): Eukaryota > Metazoa > Chordata > Lepidosauria > Squamata > Iguanidae > Ctenosaura > Ctenosaura bakeri. The sequence continues at coordinate 166,597 of CAOLHI010003172.1, read as the reverse complement.
ATACACCAAAATAAATTGTGCTTTTTTCTTTCTGCTGTAGCCATATGGATTTTGCTGATAGGATTATGGTATATTTTCATGCCATCCTGTCTAAGGACTTCAAATTAGATCCTAAGAAACACAAAATTTTCATCCGTGGACAAGGAATTTCCGGTTTTGAGAACTGGGAAGAAAATGTCTGTGAGCTGAATTGCACAAAGTAAGTGCAAAGATGTATGTTTGTGTATATTCTAAGTTCATGAGTCAGAAAGAATATTACCAGATGGCAACTTAAAGCATTTTGACACAGTATTTAATTTCCACTGTGACTTCATCAGTGCCATTAGCACTGCTTTCTAGTGTTATCAGTCTCTAGACAGATGGGGGAGGATCAATATGTGTATGAAGCTTCCCTGCAAAGACAATAAGAACCCAGGAGCTGTGTTCACTGGTAGCACATTGAAGGAAGAAGATAATGCTTTCTTCTCTTTCCCACCTGTAATCCTGAAAACAAATGCTGCCATGCATTTGACAGGGATTGGGGAGGGCAGGAGAAGGAGTAAAATTGCTTAAGCTGCTTACCAAGATGTAGATTTTTAAAATTTGTTTGTTTGTTTAATTATTTATGGTAGTAATTAGTAGCTAGAAGAAGTTTTGAAAGAAAAAGACCTGCCTTGTTGGTTGCAGTGACCTCAGTGCCAAATAGGAAGATATTATGGTGAAAGACCTCTGCAGCCTCACTATTTAGCACTGCCAGTTACTAATCATTTTTGTGATCAGGTGGTTTGTGATTGATAGGAGACTGAATCACTTTACTTTCTCCACCTTAATATATTCAAACATACTTGGAGTAAGGAACAGAGAAGGTTCACTGGGCAGCTGGGTTACACAGAAGTAGACCTGTGTTGTTCTGCCAGGGGAAGATCCAGAAATAAATTATTGTAGCTTCATCTGCTTCTACTCCACTCAAAATTAGCAACAATCACTTGGACCCAGACCTCAGGATTGTCTCTTGAAGAGGTTGTTTATTTTTGAGGAATCCTCTAATGCAGTGGTTCTCAGCCCTTCCTAGTGCTGCGACCCCTTAATACAGATCCTCATGTTGTGGTGACCCCCAACCATAAAATCATTTTCGTTATTATTTATTTATTTATTAGTTAGTTAGTTATTTCCAACATCAAATAGATTGGAAACACTGCCCTACTGCTCTGGATAGACTTCTAATGCCTAAAAACTGGTAACCCTCCCCCTTTTTTTAAGCACAGAAAGCGTCCATCAATGCCAGAATTAAGGCAGTAGTTCTAGTTCTGAATGTTGGGTTTCCACAGTTCAAAAAGCCAGTCACTCCCAAAGGCAATGTCGAAACAGCCCACATTTTACACAAGGCACAGGGAGGAAAGGATGAGGAGAGAGGAAAGATGGCGGCGGCATAAGCAGACATGTTTTGTTTCCCTCCCTCCCTCCCTCCCTTAAAGGGAGTGCGGACACTGAACATACAAAAAGTGAGGAATGCAAGACAGTCAGGGCGAAGAACACAACACGTGCATGTGGCAAGCGCCAAGGGTCCACGCACAACAAAAGTGAGAGGAGAAAGTCATCCTGGCTATTTCTGCACTAGACTGTTATAGCGCTATGATTCCACTTTCACCATCCTATGGAATCCTGGGGTTTGCAGTTCAAACTGCAAACCCCAGGATTCCATAGGATGGTGAAAGTGGAATCATAGCACTATAACACTGGAATGTGGAAATGGCCAAAGTCCACAGGACGGATCGGAGCAGCGCTTTCGGGTCAAAAAACCAAAAACCAAAACAAAAACAAAACCAACCAAGGAGCCTCGGGGGCTCTTGCTACACAAACCAAAGCCCTTGGCTGACGCCCCCTGCTCCGTTCCCGACCAAGTTCTTGATCTCGGAGGGACCGATCTCCCCCGTCGGATGGCAGATCCGCCACAGGAAAGTTTCCCCCTTTGCCTGCTGGACCAAAGGCAACAGCCACACTGACAACTCCCACAGAGCGGCGTGCCCAGAATGAATGGGTGACCGGGTGATCACTGCTGCTGCAGCCCCACCACTTTGGGAAGCAAGCGGAGCCCAGCTGCTCGCTCGCCCCAGCAAGCAACTCTGTTCACCGGCATGAATGAGCGTGAGGCGAAGAGGGTGAGGGGACGGGGTCTTACCTCCCAGACGTCCCGCTGCAGCGCCATAAAGCCTGAATGGGAAGCCCTCTGTGTGTGCGTGTGTGTGTGGTGCGGGCGTGAGCGTCCAAGCAGCGCCCGGCTGCTCACTCGCCCTGGCAAGCAACTCTGACTCTGCAAGCCAGCATGAAGGGGAAAGGAACACTGAAGGGGAAGCCCTCCGTGTGTGTGTCTGTGTGTGTGTGGTGCAGGCGCGAGCGTCCAAGCAGCGCCCGGCTGCGCCCGGCTGCGCACCTACTCTCCCCTCCCGCCAGTGCAGGGTCTCCTCTCCTCACCTCCGCCTTAATGCTCCGGCTCCAGCTCTCTCCTCTCGGTGTCCTCACCTCCACCTTAACATTCAGGCTCCAGCTCTCTCCTCCTGCTCTCTGCACCTCCGGCTCCACCTCAGGCTCCTCCAGTGCTTTCCCACCAGGCAGGGAAAGACGGGGAAACGCCCAGCATGCCTCCTCTCCCCTCCTCCCAGCGCAGGGGTCTCAGAAGCACTGCTCCCATTGGCTGTGAGGCCACCTTCTTTTAAAAGGGGGGCAGGATTGAGGAGCGGCAACCCCTGTGAAATGGTCATTCGACCCCCCAAAGGGATCCCGACCCCCAGGTTGAGAACCACTGCTCTAATGTATGCGGAGCCCTTTTACTGTGAGATGTCTGCCACTTAGTAAGCTAATGGTGTGATGTGGTTCTACAGGCAGATTCTCATTTTGGTTAATTGCAATCAGTCTGTTTTTAAAACAAATGTGAAATGCAGAACTTCAGATGCACCCTAGGTTTCAGGTGTCTGTATATATTTGTTTGAGGACTGAGAGTTGCTGGAGAGGATTCTTTCTGTTTCTCCCTCCAATGGGAGATATACCCTGGATAAGGACATAGAATGAGGGCCTTCACTGCTATGGCACTCAGTTTGTAGAATTACTTCCCCTTACAGTCCTGATTGTCATTTAGTGCTGGTCCAAATCTGTATAGGTATGTTTTTTTAAACTTTTAAAATTTGTTTGAAATTGTTTATTATGCTTTCAGGATGTTTAAATGATTTTGTTACTGCATTACATGGTTTTAAACTGATTTTATTTGTATGTTACCTAATGATCTCATAATAAAAAACAAATATAAATATTTTAATAAGGTTCACAGTATTGAAGTTACTACAGAAAGAGACAAGCAAAACACACACACACACACACACACACACACTTTTATTGCTGTAGATTAAGATGATATTTTTCATGTCAGAGACGGTCCTAAGTTGCCCCAACATTTCAGAAGTCTAGAGGCTCCTGACTGCCTGCTGAAAATACTCAGTAGCTGTTATGTGCTGAATGGAACTTTAAAAAGAAAAAAGAAAAAAAGGACAATGGATGGTTTGGAATTTTTTGCAGCAGAGTATGCCTGTGTAGATAGCCAGAACTTGAGCAGGAACTGTCCTGTTAATTGGAGATGTGCTGCAATATTTTGATACAGGTGATATCTGTTTAGCCAGTAAGGCAACAATATGATATATGAATAAGCTATGAAGAGGTTAAACAGAGAGTGTTAAATCTTCACTTGTTACAGACCTCTGTTTTCTGAAAATTTATTGTTGTAAAAATGATTTTGTTTGAATCATAAATCTGTTTCTTGCTTTGATGCTATGTTATACATATTTATGTTTTACTTTTTAAAAAAACAGGGACCTTGGTGAACATGGTCACCTTATTGAAGGCTGTGCTACTATTCATAAGGACAACATAAACAGATCCATTCCTTATAAATACTATATAGCACGTGAGAAGGATGGCGAATATGAATTCATTTACAAAAGTTCTTCAGAAGCAAAAATTGTGAATCGTTGTTTGCATATATCCTCAGCTTATCTATGTGGTACAGGTAAGAAACTAGTTTTAGTACGTGAATTTAATTAGGCAATACATTGGACAAAAATTGTGTAGCAGTTATGTGAAGAGCCCCAAACATTAACTAGCGTGATTTCTTTTGGAAGGAGTATGTGAAGCTATAACAACTTCCAGAAGCTGAAGCGTTTGAAGAACCAGAATCAGAAAATATACGACAGTATAACAAGTGAAAGAAATTATTTGTACTTTCAGGATAAATTTTTGCTGGGCTTTAAATATTTGTTAATTTTTCTAGGTCACTCTTCAGCATCTTTATTGGACTGTGTTTTATACCTTCACCAAGAAAGCTAGTAAAAATCAATGGTTGTGAATAGAGATGCGAAGTCTGGAGGAGGGGCAGAGGATTTAAGAAAAGCTATTTTCCCTGTTTTTTCCTGAGACAAATTTCCAAAATATTGCAGTGGAAAAATTAGAAACTTTGGGAAACAGAAGAAAAAAAGCCAGTCAGCTTTTTTTTTTCCTTTTGAATGAATGAAATGTTTTCAAGACAAGCTTTAATCACTCAAAATTACAGAAGCTATGTAATGTGAAAATTTGTGAGGTGGTTTACAGAATTCAAAGAGGATAATTGCACATACATTTAAACATAGACAGTACTCAGGTCCAAGATGTATTTCTGCACCTAGGGGAAACTGCCACCTTCCTTAGAGGAGCAGGTCAGGTGGCAGTGGTGTGTGTTAATTCTTTGAGGAAATACACAATTGATGAGTTTGGCATCTTCACAGTTGAGTTAGACTGTATATACAAATGTACCACTATCTTAATCCTTAATGTCTGATATTCTGAGTCCACAAAATCATTGCTGACTTAACTGTTTCTTCTTGCCTTTCCTGTTGTATTATTTCTTGATATATATGAGATAGTAAATGAGGCGGATTTTCGAACAACCATTTGATCACTCAAATTCCTCTATATACAGTTCCAAATTAAATTCTACTATTCAATAGTCCAGTCCTGATGGTTTTATTATGTACAAAAAACAAAACAAAACAGAAAGGCCAAAAAGCAGCCAAAGTAAAGCGAGGATACACATAGTCTCTGTCTCAGTCTCTCTGCTCAAAAAGAACAAGAAAGAACAAAAAAACTTGCAACATCGAACTCTCCAGTTATACTCAGTTGCTTTCAATATACACAACTTATTCAACACAGCTCCATCGAACTTATTTTAAAAAATATCCTTAGATTTTATGTCTTCTTAATCCTCTTAAAAAACAGCTGGGGAAATCTATTAGAGTTCATCGAAATACAATCTGTCCTCAAACTGTTAAAAATCTTCCTTAAAAACTATTGGCTATTGTGTACTCACTGTCCGGTGGTCACTTCGTACTCGTGCTCCTATTCACTGTTGCAAGTCCAAAGTTGTTGCGGTTCCAGTAGAATAAAAAACTAGATCAGGTTGCTTAGTGTCTCTGACTGTGTCTTCTTACTTTAAAAGTCGTTGTCGGCGCTTGTGCTGCATATACGGCAATCCTGTTGGATTCGTCATAGCCCCGTCACCTTCCGCTCTTTCTTCCCAGAAGGAGCTCGACGGCAGTTTCGGGACCCCCTTCGGGCCTCTTCCGCACCCCCTTCACGGGGGTGTGTGTCTAGCCGCTTTTGGTGGTAAAAAAAAAATGGCTGGATTCCAACTGGTGATAGCACGGAGTCACGGAGCTTCACTCCTTGCTACCGTTTGCACGCACCATGCGACCAGAAGTCCCTTGTAATTTTTTTTAGAAGTCTCCTTTGTCACTTGGGGTCTCTTCTAACTCTGTGATTCTATGAATGCTGTAAATAATCTGTTAATGACCCCCTTTTCCACAGCAATCCAGTTAGTTATGGGAGTGTGGTTTCCTTGTAGTGCTTCCTTCCTTAGCTGATCCCGTTGTGAGCATGGTGTGGGTATTCCCAGGTTGACCCTTCCTCGGCGACTCCCAAGGAGATCTCTGCCCAATAACCTCTAGGCCAACCATGAGGTGTGGGGCAGAAAAAAAGACTCTGCAATGACACTGTAATGCAGAGGGTAGAACAGTGTGAATAATGCTACTAATCTACAGATGTTAATAACCTGTTGGTAACCTGATACAAATGGAACAATGCATTAAGGTACAGAGTAATAACATTCAAACCACTACATCTCACTGGCTCAGAAACAGTAGTACAGTGGATTTTTTTTATACATACTGGAATAGAAAAGGGAGCATTTGCCATAAGTAAGGAGGAAACTTTTATTTATTGAAGCTTTTGCCATAAAATCTAAAGGGATTTGTTTTAATTTACAGATTGGCATCAGTATGATGACATTGTATGTGTTAAACCTCCTGAAACTGTATGGCAGAACATTAAGAACTTTTGGAGAGATTCAACAAAAGATATTGTGAAAGGAAAACAACTAGCAGCAAAAGAAATGCTGAATAACCTCTTCAGTATGCTTAATACATGGACTTCTCTCAATGTTAAGAACTTTCTCAAGCAGTTTGGACAGTTCTACTTTGTGAATAAGAAACCAATGGTACATGAATCAAATGGCCCAAAGGCATGGAGAGAGCTACAGTTTGGGGAAAACCAGGTATTGTAGTTTCATGTTACCAGTAACTGGAATAACACTTCTGAAATGAGCTGCATGCACCCTTTTGCTTTTCATGTGTTTAACATTTGTTGTTGTTTAACTCACTGGGTCTGAACTAGAGCTAATGACTGAGAACTTCAGTCACAATCTTTTCTATTTCACTAGAGGAGGTGGCTAAAATGGAAAATCTGATATTGTATGGCTGTGTGAATTCTTCCCTGATAGTTCTCATTTGGGGCACAATGCTGCTTCCTCCAAATACAAAGATACACCAGCTTGAACAACCTGATAGCATTGGCCAAAGCCCCCCCCCCGGACTGAAAATGCCAGTGATGAATGCCAGGTCAGTGAATGGTAAAACAGCTGCCATTCAGAACTTGATCCTGAATGAGCATGCTAACCTGGCATGTATTACAGGGACCTGCCTGCCTGAGACTGGGTGTGGGGGGGTGGATTAATCTCTCTCAGATCTCTCTACCTGGGTTCTTTCTGCTATAGGAGGTAGGATCTGATGGGAAGGGGCGGACAGGAAGAGCTGCACTACTGATGTTGATAGAAAATTCAGAACGGGTTTAATTAAACCTCTGAGGGTCTACTCTGTAGCTACGCAGGCAAGAAAAACACTTTTTTGCCACCATTACATTGGCAAAGAACTGGCCAGCAGAACTATTTTGAGTGGTTTTTTTCTGTGCAGGCCCACGAGAGGGGAATCAAGACCACTTGTCGGCATTCTATAACAATTTGCCTGGTACATGGCAGATAAAATAGTATGCATCTGCTTTGACTTGGATATTATAATTATTATAGATGCAACGGATGTAACTTTGGCCTCTGCTTGTCCAGTGATAGTGAATGCTTTTAAATTTGTACTGCATGAGGATTTGGACAGGATTCTTGGAGAGGTGGAGCCACCAATGTATACTACACTCTTGCCCTTTCTGACTTATTTAAAACAACTTCACAAAGGGAGTGGTTGATGCCTTGCTATAATAAGGGAGAGTTCCATTGTGCCTAATAGAGGCAGTTATATGACTATTGTTGAAAAGGCTCTCCCTGGGTCCCACTGTTTTAGACAACTACAAGCCAGTTTCCAATAGGTGCCAATTTCCAGCAGCTGGTCATCCACCTCCAGAATTTTTTGGGTAAGATAGATGATCTAGATCCATTCCAGTCTCATTTTAGGGCTGGCTGTTGGTCAGTTTTGAGTGCCTTGGTTGACAGTCTAGGCTGGGAATAGATGGGGGAGTGTATCCTTGCTAGTTGTGTTGGATCTTTTGGCAGATTTTCAATACTATCAACCATTTTAATTCTGGATTGTCCCACTGAGATGGGACTTGGAGACACTGTTTTACAATGTTTCCTTCCTGGAGGGGTAGTGTTGAGCTACTTCTGCTTGACCCCTGTGGGGTGCTTCATAATTTGGTCTTGTTCCCCATGCTCTTTATAAAACTTCTGGGAAAGGTTGGAGTTTTGAAGTCTGGTGCCATCAGTATGCAGATGACTGCCAGCTCTATTGCTTCTTTCCACCTTAGTCCAAGGAAGCTGAACTGGTTCTAAACCAATGCCTATCATCAGTAATGGACTGGATAAGGCAAACCAAGGAAACGTAGTCTAAACAAGACAGAGATGTTTCATGGTAAATTTTAAGGCAGAAACAGGGAATCAGCCTGTGCTCCCTGAAAAATGGAGGTTCATAGCCTGAATTTTCACACCTTGCACCTAGAGATGTCAAATTTGGCCAGTGACACATGCCTTAGTTATATCCCGTTTGGATTATTATCACACACTGTGTTGGGCTGCCTTTGAAAACTGTTCAGAAACTTCAGCTAATCCAAAGAGCAGTAGCCAAATTATTAACACAGGCTGGCTACAGGGAGCACAAAACCCTCCTGTTGCCACATCTCCAGTGGTTGGCATCTGTTTCTGGGCACTATTCAAAGTGCTGAATATAACCTTGTGAAGCCCTAAATGGCTTACAGCCAGGTTCTCTGAAGAACTGTGTTCTTGCACCAAAGCATGGCTGTGCTTTGAAGTCCTCTGGGGAGGCCCTTCTGTTTGTCCCATCACTCCCACAGGTACATCTGGTGGAAACATTAGATAAGGTCTTTTTGGTGGCTCCCACACTCTAGAATTCCCTTCCTAGACCGGTTAGTCTGGCATCCTCCTTGCTATCTTTCAATAGGCAGGTGACCATCATGTTTTGGCAGGCCTTTGAGGGCAGATTGCTCAGGGAGAAAGCACCTTTCAAAATGTGCTGTACCACATTCATCCCTCCAGATTTGCTAGGGTTAGGGGCTCAGGATCCTCATGAAAGTGGAAAAAAACATGAATAACTCCAGCTCCCTCCCTGTTTTTAACACACAAAAAAGTGTGATCGGTATATTCAGCCCACTGTTGATGCCTTTGAAGCATCAAGGGTTTTTTTGCAAGGCAGAAGCAGGTGGCTGGAGGCTTGTTGCCCTCTCCACTGCTGTCATATGTCATTTTAATAGGGACTTACAAGCTTCATTCACGGTCTCGTAGTTTCATGGGGCTTGCAATCCGTATTAAAAATGTCATAGGGCAGCAGCAGGGACAGCAGCAGATAATTCATGAACAATCAAATTTGCAAAAGTGAAACATGAAAATGTGGAGGGCTGACTGTATTTATATTTGCTGTTTTCTTTTAATAGTTATTTTAGCTGCCTTTAATTCTGTTGTTAGTTTAATTTTAGCTGTATCTGTTTTGAGTTTTGTAAGTCATCTTGAATCATCATCATCAATGTGTGGAATTACTTTCAGTTGTTTTTTTCTCCTTATTTAGGTGAAGGAATTAATACTGGCTTATTTGACAGAAGTAGTCCGTCCTCTTCTTAACAAGAACAGTACAAATGGTTCCTCTCAGAACATTCCAGTGCAAAATAAACTGGGCCTAGCATTAATCTTCCTTCTGTTGGGGGAAACCTACTCCCTTCCAACATCAAAAAATGATTTGGCATACTTATGCTGTCTTCTTTGTTTGGAGAAGCCACCAGCAGATGTAGTGAATGAAATGAATTTTCTCAAAGAGGTGTTTTCAGAAGTTCAATGGTATGTGGTTATATAACTTAAGACCTGAAAATTTAACCTGAATATTTGAATAGATGAATAAAATTTTAACTTGTGACTTTTTAGCACAGGAATAGGGATCATGCAACCCTCTAAATGTTGTTAGATTGCAAGTCCCAACAACCCCTAGGCAGCATGGCCAATGGTAAGGAATTCTGGGAGTTGCAGTCCAATATCATATAGAGGACCATGTGATTCTCAACTGTGTTTCAGCAGCTTGTCACTGTGTAAAATTTCAACAGGCACAAACTCTTGTGTTACGTCTCAACACAGGCACAGCTGTTGAATTTCTTCCCGTCATACTGCTATTAAATGACATCAGTATTGATGACAGAAGGTGTCATTAGTATAAAAGATAACATGAGAGCATCAGTTAATGATTTTGGACTTTTGTAGTTGAATTTTTAAAAGTGTGGATCCCAAGTTTTGCCACCAGCAGGTATGGAATCACACTTATGGGAACCTTCTTGAACTTTGGAGTATTTCTTCTTCCATATTTCGTCCTCTCCCATTTTAGCTGCTTGCAGTCAGCATAAAATTTGTTTAAGATACCCTCAAACATGGGAATAGGAGAAACAGGCTGCAGAGAAAAGAGACTGAGTATTGAGTATTACCAAAAAAGCAGTCTTTTTATCTTTTTCCTGTGAGTGGCAGTTTTCAGCTGGTGTTCAGAGCTGGATCTGTAACTTGCTTTACCAAACAGCAGTTGAAGTGAGAATGCTAGCCACCCACTTTGGAGTAGGAGTACCATTGCTATTGGGTGAAGGCCAGTGTATCAGAAAAAGGCAGGTATTATACAAGGCAATGTGTTAGATGAAATACTGCTAGCTTTGAGTTTCCTGCAGATGTGTATATTAGGTACAACATTTTAGCTTTTTCTTGTAGACCTTAATTTCTTCTTCATTTTCTGTTTCAGCATGGGACAACTCTTGATGGCTTTGTGCAATAGGTGTATTCTGGAAAACGTTGACCAGTGGGTGTGGATAATCCCAATTCTTCATCTCTTTATGGATTCTGTTAATTTTGAATGTGCTCAAGTGAAGACTCAACTTGAATCTGAAGAACAGTGGGCAAAAATGGAAGGCCTTCTATTCATAGAATGCAGGGAGAAACAAGAAAATAAGAAGTGAGTTTGACTTCATTATCCTCATTATGTTCTTTCTGAAATCTTGCTAGTAATTGAGATGGTTTTTCTGATTTTTATTGTCAAGTCACCTTTGACTTATAAGTGACCCTAATGAATGAGAGATGTCGAAGAGCCCGGGTCTTCAACCTCCTAGCTCAGGTATTGCAAACTCAAGACTGCGGCTTCCTTGATTGAGTCATTCTAACTGTAATGTGGTCTTCCTCCTTTCCTACTGCTTTTTGATAAGCTCCTAAATTGATTTCACTTATGAAACCTTAGTATTTAGCACATTTCATATTTCATGTTGGAGTAAAGAAGACCATTTAAGTCTCATGTAAGCTATAACTTCTGCTATAACCAGATTTAATAACAAGGAAATCTTTAGAATTTCTTGTTTGATTAAAATGGTCGTAATTATGATCAGAATAGTCATCATTTATGATCCTTGAGGGGTTATCACCAGTATGAGCATTGAAGTCTCTTGAAATTATTTGAGTCCTACGATACTTAACTTTTAGGTTATATGTTTGTGTGTGTGTGTGTGTGTGTGTGTGTGTGTGTGTAGTTTGTAGATCAGTCAAACTGTAACATATAAAAGAGTGAGGAACATGGGGAATATAAAATTATTGGGGTGGCACAGAGGAGTAATTCACAACAATTGGGTTAATCCCCATGTGCCAACTGGAATTGGCAGCAGTTCAATTGAGGATGTTAGAATCCCACTCCTTCTCCATCAGTTTTTCTTACCCTGCCAGGCAAACCGGACAGGCTTTCTCCCTTCTCTGTCAGTTTGTACATAAAGAGGCATTATCTAGAGTGTTTAGATATTTGAGAGACATTATCAAGAAATGTCGATAGAGATAGACTCCCCAATGCCTGCCACTCAGGCTCTGAGGAGAAAAAGAAAAACGGTGTGAAATGTGTCTCCTCCCGCCACTCAGCGAGGCTCTGAGTCAGAATCTAAGGATAATCTAAATTGAAATTCCTCCTAGATGACTGCAGGTGGACCCCCAGCCTAACCGCCCGCTCAGAGGCTCGGGCAGAGGAGGTGACCGAGCACCATCGGCCTTCGTCCAGGCATCGATCTCCCTAGGACAGGAGCTACTCTCGCTCCCCAGAGCACAGAGTCAGGCCACCGTCACCTTGGCGCCGAGAGGTGTGTGACGACCCACACCCGCGCCGCTCACACGACTCCCGCTACGCCTCGGCCTCTTATGTCGGCAGGTCCCTGCGGGAACCTGAATGGAGGGAGTACCCGGCGGAGTACCGATCGTATTCGCCATCAAATAGAGATCGGTACCATTACGACATCCGGCATTGGGTGCCCTATCGGCGGTCCCGGTCACCCTCCAGGCACGAGTGGAGACGCGAACACTTGCGCACCAGATCTCCCTCCCCTTGGTACCGTAGGGAGAGAGAACCACCGACGCGGTACCGAGCAATCTCACCCCCCCGAGAGTAACATCTACCGCCACGCGCCCCGTCGAGTCCATAGCCACTCAGAGGGTGGCCACAACGGCGACAACATCAGCGGCTGTGAAGGTGTACTCAGCAGTGGTCCCCGTCGCCTCGGCCACCCAGACCAGTGCGGCTACGGTACCGACCGCAACACCGGTGGTACCGTTTCATCGCTCTCCCCGGTGCCCCGCACCGCAGGCTTCCCCGGCAAAGTCTCCGGAGCGTTCCAGGTCGTCGTCTCCCCAGTCAGACTCGGGAACTGAGTCAGAGGACCTCACTCCGGCTTCCCATGGGTCGCCTCCGCTGGTCTTTGGCGAACCAACGCCAGAGACAGCGCCCGAGGACGTCCAGCACTTCTCGGCCACGCTTCTCCGGATGGCAGCGACCCTCGGCCTGAAGGTGGCATAGCCGGAATCTGAGGAGGAGGACCCGGTTTTCGAGCTGGTCGAGACTCGGCAACAGGCCGCTGCCCCGCTCCCTCTCTTGCCCAAGCTGCTTAAGGCCGTCAAGCAGCCATGGGACAAACCGGCGTCCGCCCAGCCAATCCCTCCTCGACTGGAGCACCTGTACCGGACGCAGAAGGAGAAGGCGGACTTCTTCAGCCATCTGGTACCGAACTCCATAGTGGTGGAGTCCGCACAGATCAAGGGAGGCAACAGGGCCCACACCACGCCGCCAGACCGAGGGGGACGTAAGTTGGACACTTTCGGGAGGAGGTTTTACACCGCTTCCTCCCTTAACATCAGAGCGTCTAACACGCAGGCAAGCCTCGCGGCCTACCTGCGTAAAATTCTGGACCAGCTCACCCCTCTCCTGACCAGCCTCCCAGAGGAGAGCCGCACCACTTCCTCCGAGCTCTACAACGAGGCCGTAGCGATCTCAAGCCAGCAGATCCTGTCCTTGAAGCACATCGTGGAGGTTGCTTCAATGGTGATGGTTGGCTCGGTCGCGCTGCGCCGACACGTGTGGCTTCACTCGTCTGGCCTGCAGGAGGACATCCAGAGGCGGATTGAGGACCTCCCCTTTGATGGCCAGGGACTCTTCAACTCCGCCACAGACGAGACGATGGACTCCATCGTCAAGGCCCGACTAACGGCCAAGATTATGGGGATCCACCAGCCGTCTCAGTCCCACTGATCCTCCGCATCACGCCAATCCTGGCGACGGTCCTCGGTGGCCTCTTACCAACAGAGGTCCACCCACTCCGCCCAATCTCGGCCGTCGACTGCCTCCTCCGGCCGGAGACCCTTCAAAAGGCGACCGGCTCTGCCCTCAAAGAAACCATCTTCTGAGGCGAAGTCCCGCTTTTGAGGGTTTCCGCAAGTCACCACCACTACCATCTTTCAGCCTGCCAGCAGTCCTTTGAAATCAGCCGGCCCTGGCCCGACACCTCACCGAGGGGCACCACGTCACCACGGACTCTTGGGTGCTTTCCATCATCCGTCTTGGCTACGCCATAGAATTTCACGATATTTCGCCGCGAGGTATTTACTTTTCCACCTCGGCCAGCCCGGCCCTGCTGGAAGAGATCCAGTCCCTTCTTCAAAAGAGAGCGATCGAGACACTCCCGTCCTCAGCCTCCAACACCGGCTTCTTCTCCTGGTACTTCACCGTACCGAAGCCAGATGGGACCTTACGGCCCATCCTGGACCTCAGGGGCGTAAGCAGCTTCATCCGCCCCAGGAAGTTCAAGATGGTAACGCTCTCCTCGATCCTCCCCTTCCTCTCCCGAGGAGACTGGTTTGCCTCCATCGATTTCAAGGACGCTTACTTCCATATCGCCATTCGTCCTCAACACAGACGATATCTGGTTCGCGGTCGACGGCACCTGCTACCAGTACAAAGTGCTACCGTTTGGCCTCTCCACTGCGCCCAGGATCTTCACCAAATGCATGGCCCCAGTGGCATCCTACCTGCGAACGAAAGGCGTTTCCGTCTACCCATACTTGGACAATTGGCTGCTGGTGGCGCCCTGCAGACAGAAACTTTACGCCGACATTCACCGGACTCTGATACTCCTGACCCGACTGGGGCTCCGGTTCAACCCCAAGAAGTCCCACCTCGAGCCGACGAGGGTGCTGGACTTCATCGGCGCCTCCTTCGACTCGCTATCGGCCAGGGCCTTCCTACCGGCCGATCGTGCACATACCTTACGCCGGGCTGCGTTGGCAGCCTACCGGGCACTGACGATGTCGGCCAACAGGATCCAACAGCTCCTCGGCTACATGGCCTCCACTACCTCTGTGACGTACCTCCAGGCTCCGCGCGAGACCGCTACAACACTGGTTCGTCCGAGCTTTCAACCCCCTCCGCGACGACCAAAGCAGGCACCTCACGGTACCGTCGGAGATTCGGCCGTCCCTCCTGTGGTGGCAGTCTTACGACCACCTCCTCTGCGGGATACCTTTCCGACAAAAGACACCCGAACGTCACGGTAACCACGGACACCTCCCTCTACGGCTGGGTAGCCCACTCCGGCGAACTCAGAGTCCGGGGACGGCGGATGGACGACGAGACCGCCCTCCACATCAACGCTCTCGAGCTGCTCGCCATATTCAAAGCCCTGAGAGCCTTCCGCCACCGCGTCGAGAACCGGACGGTACTCATCCTCACGGACAACACGACGGCGGTCTGCTGCGTCAACAGGCAGGGCGGCACTCACTCGACCACCCTCCTCAACATCGCTCTGGACCTTTGGAACTGGTGCGTCCCGCTAGGAATCCATCCGGTGGCTGTTCACCTGACCGGGCAGGAGAACACCACAGTGGACATGCTCAGTAGGGACACGTTCTCTCATCACGAGTGGTCCCTCTCCGACAGAGCGTTCCAGATGATATGGGACCGTTGGGGCGAACCCACCGTCTACCTCTTTGCGACCGGCACGAATGCAAAGTGCCGCCGCTTCTGTTCGAGAGCCGACCGCGACCGGAACTCTATCGGCGACGCCTTCCAATTTCGGTGGAACGAGGGGCTCCTCTGCACGTTCCCCCCGTTCCCCCTCCTTGGTCGCGTGATCTCCACGATCCTCGCCAACCGAGCAGATGCCGTTCTCATAGCCCTGTACTGGCCGAGGCCGCTGGTTCGCGCCCCTGCTCGAGGCCGCCTGCGACCGCCTCCTGAGGCTCCCGTCAACGCCGGACCTGCTGTCCCATTCCGGTGGCCGCGTACTCCACCCAGACCTGCCGCTCTTGGCCCTCCATGCCTGGAGGATATCGCCGTAGCCGACCCTATCATCGTGAACGTCTTGATGGCGGCCAGAAAGGAATTGACGTGCCGCAACTACCATTATAAGTGGCGCCGCTTCGTAGCCTTCGCTGACGAAAGGAGGGAACCGGTATCGCCAGCCAACATGCCTACCGTGCTCCACTTCCTTCTCCACCTTCGACAGCAGGGCCTAGCCTTCCCGTCCCTGAAGGTCTACCTCGCCGCTATCATGGCATACCAACCACCATGATCCCTGTTGGCATCGCTCTTTTGAGACGGTACCGTCAAGCAGTTCCTGAAGGGCCTTCAACATTTATACCCGCCGGTATCGCCGCCACTACCGCCGTGGTCCCTCTCCTTGGTGCTATCGCAGCTGACGAGACCGCCCTTCGACCCCATGGCGACTGCTGACGACAGGCTGCTTACTTGGAAGACGGCCTTCCTAGTGGCTGTCACCTCGGCCGATTATGCTGGAGAGCTGACAGCCTTGAGGATTGACGAGTCCTACCTCGTCTTCCACAGAGACAAGGTCGTCCTTCGGCTGGACATCTCTTTTCTATGAAAGGTGGTCTCCAGCTTCCATCTCAGCCAGGACATCATCCTGCCGAGTTTCTTCCCAAACCCGATGACACCGTTGGAGCGGTCCCTCCACTCCCCGGACGT
Organism: Ctenosaura bakeri; assembly: GCA_948474755.1. Taxonomy (NCBI): domain Eukaryota; kingdom Metazoa; phylum Chordata; class Lepidosauria; order Squamata; family Iguanidae; genus Ctenosaura; species Ctenosaura bakeri. The sequence continues at coordinate 150,452 of CAOLHI010003172.1, read as the reverse complement.
GCGTCGGGCCCTGGCGTTCTACAGGGACAGGACTGCCTCTTTCAGACAATCACTGCACCTGTTCGTCTGCTATGGCGACCGACGAAAGGGCCATAAAATATCCACCCAACGATTCTCCAAGTGGGTGGCACAGACCATTGAGCTGGCGTATGAGCTTGCCAGGAAGCCTCCACCAGCCCTCTTCCGGGCCCACTCAACCAGGGCCGTGGCCACGTCTGCGGCCCTCCTGAGAGGTGTTGATCTGCATGAACTCTGCCGTGTGGCGACCTGGTCTCAACCATCGGCTTTCGTGTGCCACTACGGGCTGGACTGCCGGTCACGCAGAGACACTCGGTTTGGACGTGAGGTTCTGACTTCCGTTCTGTAGGACCTGACCCGCCATCCAGCAGGTAAGCTACACAGTCTCCTAGTGTATGAAGGCACAGAGACCACGAAGAAGAAGAACAGGTTGCTTACCTGTAACTAGTTCTTCGAGTGGTCATCTGTGCCATCATACACACCCGCCCTACCTTCCCCTCTTTTTCAGGTCCCTGTGTTACTATGGGGGACTAAGAACTGGGGAGTGGCCGCTGCCTGGAGGGAGGAGCGTGCGCAGTACTGTCATGGGGGAGGGGTTCCCGCCAAGCAGCTAAAGCTACTAGAATCTTCCGAACGCTCCCACGCATGTGCGAAAGCTCCTAGTGTATGATGGCACAGATGACCACTCGAAGAACTACAGTTACAGGTAAGCAACCTGTTCTTCTTTCCTTCAGTGAGAGTGAGGTGGAAGAGGTAAGATCTTTGGGAAACAAGCAGTTTGAGTGGAAGGACAGTAGGGAGAAGACAGTTAAAAGGGAAAAAGTGGATACCGCTTCTAAAAGTGATCCAGATCCGCTTCCTAAGAAAGTTGAAGTTAAGACGATTAAGATTAAATCAGTAAAGGCAGCTTTGAGCTGCCATGTTGATTTTATGGATTCTTCAGAGATGGGAGGGGCATTTTGTGAGGAAAAACGAATCTCTGGAGCAGGTGCAGAAAGCCTGACAGGATGCCTGGATTTAAAGGGTGGAGAAACATTGGAGCATTCAGGAAGCACATGGGCAAGTGGTGTCAACCACCTAGTTCTCTGTTGTTAGGAAGTAATGTCACACAAGGCGAAGTGGAGCGTGTGGCATGTTTTAACAAAGGCAACTGGCACTCTTTTGTTCATAATGAACCCCCAGAGCTGTTTAATAACATGTGTGGTGGTAAGTCTGAAAAAATGAGACTACCTAATATGACTGTGGACAGGCAGTATTTTGGCGGTGCTGTGGATATGCAGTCTGGGTTGGACCAGTTCCTAGAGACACAAATTTAGTAATGAATTCATTGTGTATAAATGGGTTGCAATGCATTCATTTCAAACTATTTCTAATGAATTAAGTTCCATGTTAATGGACACTGAATTATCTATCTGGTGTTTCAGATTTTGAACAAATGATTCAGGCCGACTTATTTGCCTCAATTTTACTAGAGTAAAAAGATTCTTTTCAATCAATGGAAACAGGCTTGCGGAGGCATCAGATGGTCTATCAGTTCCATGGCCAGAAGGTCAACTATATGCTTTTCTGCCAGTGCAGATAATGGAAAGAGTGCTGCTAAAGATACAGAGAGAAAAGGTGGAGGTGGTGTTAATAGCACCTTATTGGCCAAGAAGGCCTTGGTTTTTCCTACCAAAGAAATGTCTGTGAGGGATCCTTGGAAGTTGCCGCTTCGCAAGGACCTTCTAAGTCAAGGTCCAATACATCATCCAAACCCAGAATGGTTGAATTTGATGGCTTGGGTCTTGAGAGGATGGGCTTAGAATTGCAGCACTGTTCACAAGCTGTAATGGATACTATTCTGGCATCTAGACGTCAATCAACTCAAAACATATATAATATGATGTGGAAAACATTTGGAAAATGGTGCAATGCAAGTAATTTGCAGATGTCAAACATACAAGTTAAGTATGCGTTACAGTTTCTACAGGATAGTTTCCAAAGAGATCTGAGACCAAACACATTAGAGCGTCAAGTATCAGCATTATCAATAGCATTAAAGTTCGATGGAGTTCCTCTCTCAGGACATCCTCATATAAAAAGATTTCTGAGAGGTGCCGTACTGACTTCTTTTCCAACAAAGCATAAATTCCCTAGCTGGGATCTTAATATAGTGTTGGAATCTTTAATAAAAACACCTTTTGAGCCAAGAAGGGATACTTCTTTAAGACTGGTGATGCTTCAGACTGCTTAGTGGTAATAACTTCAGCAAGAAGAGTCTCACAGTTGGCTGCATTATCAGTCAATACTAACTTGTGTAAGTTCAAGTAAGACAGATTGGTACTGACTTTAAGTCCAGCCTTTCTTCCTAAATGTGCATGAAAGAAGGTGGCACCAGATGCTATTTATCTGCCAAATTTCGTTCCTCATCCAGAGGATGCAGAGGAGAAGAGATAGCATACTTTGGATATGATGAGAGCTATATATTAAAAGAACAGCAAGGATTAGGAGAACAGAGGTACTCTTTGTCTCATGTAATTCTCAATCTGTGGGTCAAAAAGCTTCTAAGGCTATAATTGGCAAATGGATGAAAACTTGCATTTTTCAATGTTATGATGTGGCAGATCAAGCAAGACCATGTAATGTGTATCCACACTACAAGATCCATGGGGACTAGTATGGCTTATGCTGTACCTTCCTCATTACATGATGTTTGTGATGCAGCAGGACGGTCAGAACCATCAACCTTTGTTAGACATTATAAATTGGGTAAGTTTTGATCTGAGCAAGCTTCTTTCGGGTAGAAAGGTGCTGCAGTCATTTATGAAAGTAAATGAGTTCCCACCCAGGATAAAGCTTGGGTATTTCCCGATCGTTGTGGATTCCTGATCGTTGTGGATTACTCCTCTGTGACATCCTGAGAATGAGAAGTTGAACTTTCTGTGAAGATTCATTGTGGGATGGCAGGAGGAGGAATCCACACCAACCCTTGGCGGGGGGGAGAAAGAAAGAAGAGCAGGAGAAGATGTAGGCAGTTGAAGTATTAAGACCTTCGGAAATAATATAAAGACATGGTGAAAGTTCATGGTTCAGCATGGCTGGAGAAGAAAACTGACAGAGGAGGAGTGGAATTCTAATGGTTTCAACTGATTTGGAATGTGAACTCCTGCTGATTCTGGTTGGCACATAGGGATTATCCCAATTGTTGTGGATTCCTCCTGCCACCCCAGAATGAACTTTCACAGTAAATCCAACTTCTCATTTACTGCCAAAATTGCCTTGACATTGCCAAGGTCATCACACTTTACTGAAGAAGATATCAAACAAGATAATCTCCCATTGGGATGTCCTTTAGTAATGATTAAATTACTATGGTAAATAGTATTTAGTGAATAAGAAAGAAATCTGTTTAATACAGGGTCAGATGTCAGCCAGACATAACAATTACATCATAATTTATTTTAAGTTGCAGAAATGTTGGCTCCTGGGTTTTATTTGACCTAGTCCATTCATGAAATACACTTTAAGTAATGTTCACTCTGGGTCTCAAGTGTCAGTTTAACTTGCAGTATATCTGGCAGAGCATGAAAGCAAATTACCCTGTTATTCTTTATTTTATTCTGGTTGTTAATGTTAGTAATATCAACAAAGATGTGAGAATAGATCGGACACAAAGCAGAAAGTTCTTTACCAGGCTGTTTGGCAGAATTTGCTGGGATAGTTATTTCAGCAACCTTGGTAGAGTGGGATTGATAGAGTGATGCACAAACCACAGCCTTATGGTTTCCTGTACAGAGTTCAACAGATTTGCATAGTCAGGTTTGAAATTATCACTCAAGAGGCAAAGCGCTAGGTTTAAAGAATCCCCAGCCCAAATCATACCCAGGACAAGTAAAATGAGATGTGTAAACAGATTTTAAAAATCTGAAGAAAAAGGTAGATTTATAGTTTCCATATCTATTATTCTCTCATTTTTTTCACAGGAAGTTTTCATACCATTCATGGCATCTGTTGTAGGACTCAGGATATGCCTTTTCAACACATCCCTTCTTCCAGTTTTCTAGTATTGCATCCTAGTTTTTGCAAAACTTAATTTCAGATTGATTGCTAGAAATTGTAGAATTATTCATTTTCAGAGTGGAGTTGTAGGTCCGTTCTTGAACACATGAGAGACCCACACTTTCTGTCTCAACATGAAAGATTTGCATAGCAATATAGTTGGAGCAATTCTGTTCTGGTAAAAACCATAACGTTCCTCTCATTCATCTTTCTAGCAAGAATGACATTCATATTCAAAAGTGCAGGCTGGGAGGCGATATAGAAATACTTTAAATAAATGAAATATTATGTTTGAGTCTGACAGGATAGCCAATTCACCATTCCAAGTTTGCTCTGATTTAGCATTTGGTTTTGCATCTGGGACTATATCCATTATGCAGAGGAAATGCTGAGAATACAAGGGTGGGTCGAGAAGGCTCATACCTGCACTAGTAATATCACAAATTGTGTTCTTGGGATAAAGATTAGTTATAGGAAATTTGCTCCTTGTACTCTTCATCTCTTTGTTTCCAACACAGCCCTCAGCACTGGAGGGTGAAAATAATTCCTGACTGTGGCAGGTGGACTTTAACCATCTTGTTTTGAGTTGATTTTTGATTTGTTATAAACTTTGAAGCTCCCTGCATATCTCGCATCATGGCTTTGTTTTCACCAATAGTAGCATTAATTTCTGATACATTCTCGAATGATTTTGCACTGATGTAAAAATATTTTATATATAGATACTCAGTGTCAATGTGACTTTCTCATTATGTACACCAGATATACTAGGAGGGGAAGTTTGAATAGAATACTTACTGAAAGCTTTGTCTAAATGAAATGAACCATCATTACTATCGCTAACAACTTCTTTAGTGAGTGGTGCATAGTAATTGGTGCATTGTAGTTTTGCTGCCAAAGTTGTTGGGGTTTTTTTGTTTTTTTGCTGGCTTATTCCGATGTGTTAACTCTTGTTTCTGTATCAAGAAATGGTCCAGTTTAGATTTTTGTAAAGTGAGGAGTATCAACCAAATTCTCACTACCTCACTCAGTTCTCTGTTACCCTGTTCTGTGGGGGTCTCGGGAGGGGCGCCCAACTAACCAAACCACAATAGTGCAACTTTGGGGGAAATTAGCTGGAGCACTCACTAGGCTAGTGAGAGGCAGGGTAACTTAGCAGGGATCTTGCAACCCAGTGTCTACGAGGTCAGGTCAGTCAAGCAGTCAGACAGTTTTAAAATAGCAAAAATGATGTTTTATTGAAAGACAAACAAACAGTAAAGACACCACAATCACACAGCTAATGAAAGAATTGGAAGTAGGGATTTTCGGGGAAATGAGTGATACGACACCTTTCTCGTAGTCCTGAGGAAATACGAAGATAGAGTTTGTTGGGGTGCAGGAAAGAAAGCTCAGCGCGGTTCGGTGAGGGGAGCTCGCCAGACAAAATGGCAGCAAGGCAGTCTGGAACTCAGGAGCGATCCAAGGTGGTCTTGGAATCGGGGGGTTTATATAGGGTGAATTGTGACTGCAGGCCATGCCTTACTCGGTGAGAACAATACGAGTTTGGAGTGGGACAAAGCTTTGGAAAAGGTCAAGTTTAACATGATTGGCTTAGCGCTGAATCAACAATAGTGTAACCAGTATGCAAATGTAAGGTGCTTAGGTTGGCTTTGTGAGATTATTGGCTCTGAGCCGGGCGCCTTTGTTATTGTCGCGCTTAAGCAAGAAAGTGTTTGCAGGAGAGGTCCCTGAAGCAACGGATTGGCTCTGTTCTGCCTGCCTAGGTGGAGAATGGAATGTCCAACAATTACCGACTGCGCCTGTTTATGTGCTTGTCTGGAGGCCTTGCAAACACGTGGAGCGGGGTGGCAGAGGAAGGCCGAATGGTGTTGATATCAAAAACGATATCGAGTGCTATCACCGGGTAGGCCTGGGCCGAAGTAACATCTCTTCTGTCATTTAAACCCCATGGTATTTGCATAGAATCTGAAGCTTTCGAGTCTTAGTTTGTCTGCAGCAGCTCCCACAAAGTTTCAAAGAGGTTTATCATTTTCACTCTTTTGAAGATTAATTAACTGGTTAGTCTGTTGTGAAAAACAAATCAATAACTTGCATAGCTTTTACAAAATAACCACAGCAGCATCCTAAATTTATCTATACCATTCAAATGATGAGAACAACAGACTTTCACAGAGTTCAAAAGAGGTTCCCGTATGTTCTTGAGCTTGAAGTACTTGAAAGCAAAATAAACCAGAGTGGAAGTGTTGAGCAGGTCCAGAGTTGTGTTCTTTAAAGGTCACACAACTTTTCTAACCACCTGCAGAAAGCTCTCAAACAAACATCACTGAGGCCATCAAAGAGAAATAAATAAAGGAAACTCTGAGGCCTCAAAATTAGGAACAAAAAACAAGTGAGCGAATCTGAAGCCTGTTTTGACTCTGCTATTTTCTTGGCTCCCCTGCTAGTTTGTTGTTTAATGTCTGCTGAGCTAACGTATTAAACCAAGAAGCTATCCAGTCCAGCATTCTCTTGCCACAGTGGCAAACCATGTGTCTATGTAAGATTATCAATATTGTTGTCATCATCATTTCGTTGAATGGTCAAGCTCTCATTAAAATGGAAGAATAAAAACATTGATTAAAATCATAATAATTAAAATACATGCTTGTTTAAAATACATATACTTTAAAAAATGCACATCTTAAAATACAGTATGATGCAGGAGATAAAAGGATGGGATGCAGAGTACAATGAGAGTACAGAAATCATTTTGTGAGATGTTTTCAACAGAAAAGAGGAGTTTAGCCACTAACTCTGTCATTAATATGTTTGTATCAGCCAAGAAGTACAGGTAGCATTCCAATATCCTTCCAAGACATTTCCTCATAATTGGCCACAGTAGATTATTATGCTCCTCTCTGTGAAGACTACGTTCAAAGAGGATGTAACTTGAAATTTCTTCCATAGTGCGAAGTCTACTTTGTCTACACAGGGGCACAAATGATCTTCATATGGAACATCCTGATTGAATTCTTTCAGTTGTACAGAAGAGAGACGATTAAATCTAGTCTTAGAAAAAGACATGGTGATAATCATATTACAGTTGTAGAAGGGAGAGCCACAGGGTGTTGGTAACCCCTAAGTTGTCGCCCACTTTAAATAGTCTGGATGGCCCCCTGGGTTGAAAATCCTGCTGTTCAATTCCAGGTCAGTGAATGTTAAAACATCTTTGATCCGGGACTTTATCCTGGATGAACATGCTGATCTGGCCTGTACTACAGAGACCTGGTTGGATGAAGCTGGGAGGCTAATTTATCTCAGCCCTGTCCACCTGGGTTCTCTTTACAGCAGCAGTCAAGGCCTGTGGCAAAGGGAGGTGGAGTTGCAGTGATCGACTGGGATTCCATCTACCTCACTAGATGCCCTCTCCCACAATCTGCTGAATCTGAATGTGTGTTTTTGAAAGTGGGTGGACAGGACAGAGTAAGGATTCTGTTCGTGGACTGCCCACACTGCTGCTCAGCAGTCTCCCTTCCTGAGCTGGCTGAGTTGATATCAGTAATGGTGTTGGAGTCCTCTCGTCTTGTTGTACTGGGGGCCTTCAGCATCCACACAGAGACTACTCTATCAGGAGCAGCTCAGGTTCAGTTGAGGTAATCTTGGCACCTGCTTGTCCTGTATTATTGGATTTGTTTCAGTTTGTGCAGTCTCAGGATGCAGACAGGATCCTTAGAGAGATGAGAGCCACCACATGTATACCGGACCCTTGCCCCTCTGGCTTCTGGAAGCAGCTAGAGGGGAACTGGCTGAATAGGTTAGAGGAGTGGTGGTGAATGCCTCACTGCAGCGAAGAAAGTTTCCAGCATGCCTTAAAGAGGATGTGGTGAGGGCATTACTAAACAAGGCCTCCCTGGGTCCCACCATCTTGAATAATTATCGGCCAGTCTCCAATATTCCATTTTTGGGCAAGTTTCTGGAGAGTGTGGTGGTCTCCCAACTCCAGGGATTTCTGGATGAAACGGATTATCTAGATCTATTTCAATCTGGCTTCAGACCTGGTTGTGAAATGGAGACAGCTTTGGTCACTTTGTTAGATGACCCACACTGAGAACTAGACAGGGGAACATGTCCCTGTTGGTTCTGCTGGCTGGCTCTCTCAGCAGCTTTCAATACCATTGACCATGGTGTCTTTCTGGGCTAACTCTCTGGGATGGGACTTGAGGGCACTGTTATGCAATGGTTCCAGTCCTGGAGGGATGAACTCAGAAGGTGGTGCTGGGGGACTCCTGTTTGACTCCCTGGCCATTGCTCTGTGGGGTCCCTCAGGGTTCTGTCCCCCCCCCGTGCTGTTTGATATCTACATGGAACCCCTGGAAGATGTCATCTGGAGTTTTGGGGTTCGGTGTCATCAATATGCAGGTGACACCCAACTCTGCCTCTCCTTTCCATCTGATTCCAAGGAAGCTGTCTTGGTCCTGAACCAATGTCTGCTGTCAGTAACGGACTGGATAATATTCTTCTTCTTCTTCGTGGTCTCTGTGCCTTCATACACTAGGAGCTTTCGCGCATGCGCGGGAGCATTTGGAAGATTCTAGAGCTTAGTAGCTTGGCGGGAGCCCCTCCCCCACGCCGGTACTGCGCATGCTCCTCCCGCCGAGCAGCGGCCACTCCCCAGTTCTTTCTCGTCCGCCGTTGCGAACGGAAGGTTCTTGGCTTGTTCCTTGCGTCTTGGACTGTTTTGCTTGACTTTTTTGGATTTTCGGCTTGTTTTTTCTGACCTCGGCTTGGATTACGGACTGGACTTTGGTGACTTGATTTATTTTCTCTCCCCCTTCTTCTTCGTCCTTCAGTCTTCTCTCTCCGTTCTATGTCAGTGGCTCTTTTTAAAAAGTGCACGTCCTGTGGGCAGAAAGTCGCTCTCGCTGACAAACACTCGCAGTGTTTGTTTTGTTTGGGCGTGACCCATAACACCAGGTCTTGCCCAATTTGCCGCAAGTTTACCTCCCAGACCCTGAGAAACCGGCCGTCGCGACTTAAGTCGTTCTGCTGAGAACAGTTGCTCAGGGCGCGGGAGGAAACGCCACGTGTGGAGATGGCCGAGGCATCGAGAACGGCATCGACTCCGATGGTATCGGTGGCTACCGTACCGTCCACCTCGTCGCTACCGGGCTCGGTACTGGCACAGCGGATGCCCATCTCCGCGCTTCCGCAGATCCCGAAGCTGTCTTCGGCAGTCAAGACAGCAAAGGGAACTCCTGCTGCCAGAAAGGCTTCCGAACCACCGAGGCCACCAACCGTGGCGCAGAGGAAGCGCCCCGCCCCGGACAGTGGGAAGGAGAAAGAGAGAGAAGAAGAAGGAGGAGAAGCGGTGCTCTCCCGCTAAGGAGACTCGCCCGCCAACTCCACCTCCTACTCAGCTCCTGGAAGACCTACCGGAGGAGATCTTGGAGCTGTCTGATGAGGAGCAGGTCATGGAGACCGTGCCCTCACCTGACCTGCCAGTCCTGGCAGAGGTGGAGCCCCCACATACCCACCATGCCCCAGTGGATCGACGGGAGGACGTGATGGAGCACCATCGGCCTTCGTCCAGGCACCAATCAGCCTCGGACAGAAGCTACTCCCGCTCTCCGGAACGCAGAGTCAGGCCACCATCACCTTGGCGTCGAGAGGTGTGTGACGACCCACACCCTCGCCGCTCCACCGACTCCCGTTACACCTCGGCTTCTTATATCGCCAGGTCCCTGCGGGAGCCCGAATGGAGGGAGTACCCAGCAGAGTATCGATCCTATTCGCCAGCAAATAGAGATCGGTACCACTATGACACCAGGCATTGGGTGCCCTACCAGCGGTCCCGGTCACCCTCCAGAGCCGAGAGGAGACGCAAGCGCTCACGCACCAGGTCTCCCTCCCCTCGGTATTGCAGGGCAAGGGGACCATCGCCATGTTACCGGGCGATCTCCCCACCTCCGAGGGTCATGGCCACTGCTACGCACCCCATCGAGTCCACCGTTCCTCAGAGGGCGGCCACAACAGCGACTACATTGCTCACCTCGGCGGCTATGAAGGTGCACCTGGCCACGGTACCGACTGCAACACCGTCGGTACCGCTTCACCGGTCTCCCCGGCGCCCCGCGGTACAGGGATCCCCGGTGAGATCTCCCGAGCATTCCCGGTCGTCTGTCCAATCCGACGACTCGAGAACTGAATCGGAGGACCTGACTCCGGCTTCACACGAGTTGCCCCCGCTGGGGTTTGGTGAGCCAACACCGGAGACAGCACCGGAGGACATCCAACAGTTCTCCGCCATGCTTCTCCGGATGGCGGCGACGCTTGGCTTGAAGGTGGCACAGCCAGAACCCGAGGAAGAAGACCCGGTTTTCGAGCTCGTGGAGACTCGACAACAGGCCGCCGCTCCGCTTCCCCTCCTGCCCAAGCTGCTGAAGGCCGTCAAGCAGCCCTGGGAGAAACCAACGTCCGCCCAGCCAGTCCCTCCTCGACAGGAGCACCTGTACCGGACGCAGAAGGAGAAGGCGGACTTTCTCTTCAGCCATCCGGTACTACACTCCATTGTGGTGGAGTCGGCGCAGGTCAAGGGAGGCAATAGGGCCCATACCATGCTGTCAAATCGAGAGGGGCGTAAGTTGGACACTTTTGGGAGGAGGTTCTGTACCGCCTCCTCTCTTAACATCAGAGTGTCTAACACGCAGGCATGCCTCGCGGCATACCTGCGCAAGATCCTGGACCAGCTCGCCCCTCTTGTCTAGCCTCCTGGAGGAGAGCTGCGCCACCGCCTCCCATCTGTACAATGAGGCCGTGGCGATCTCTAGCCAACAGATCTTGTCCTCGAAGCATGCTGTGGAGGTTGCTTCGAGGGTTATGGTTGGCTCGGTCGCGCTCCACCGGCATGCGTGGCTTCGCTCGTCTGGCCTGCAGGAGGACAGCTGGAGGCGGATTGAGTACCTCCCCTTTGATGGCCAGGGACTCTTCAACTCCGCCACAGACGAGACGATAGACTCCATCGTCAGGGCCCGACTAATGGCCAAGAAGATGGGGATCCACCAGCCGTCCCAGTCCTGTCGATCTTCTGGCTCGCGCCACTCCTGGCGATGGTCGTCGACTGCTTCATACCAGCCTCAGCCTCCAACACCGGCTTCTTCTCCCGGTACTTCACCATACCGAAGGCGGACGGGACCTTGCGACCCATCCTGGACCTCAAGGGTGTAAACAGTTTCATCTGCCCCAGGAAATTCAAGATGGTAACGCTCTCTTCAATCCTTCCCTTTCTTTCCCGGGGAGACTGGTTCACCTCCATCGATCTCAAGGACATGTACTTCCACATCTCCATTCGTCCACAGCACAGACGAAACCTGCGGTTCACGGTCGATGGCACCTGCTACCAGTACAACGTGCTACCGTTCGGCCTCTCCACCGCGCCCAGGGTCTTCACCAAATGCATGGCCCCAGTTGCATTGTACCTGCGAACGAAAGGCGTCTCCGTCTACCCGTACTTGGACGATTGGCTGTTGGTGGCGTCCTGCAGACAGAAGCTTTATGCCAATATTCACCGGATTCTGACACTTTTGACCTGTCTTGGACTCCGGGTCAACCCCAAGAAGTCCCACCTCGAGCTGACGAGGATACTGGACTTCATCAGCGCGACCTTGGACTCGGTATAGGCCAGGGCTTTTCTGCTGGTCGATCGCGCACAGACCCTGCGCCAGACCGCTTTGGCAGGCTACAATGCACCGTCGACGTCGGCCAGGAGGATCCAGCAGCTTCTCGGCTACATGGCCTCCACCACTGCCGTGACGTACCTCTCCAGGCTCCGCGCGAGACCGCTACAACAGTGGTTCGTCCAAGCCTTCAACCCGCTCTGCGACGACTGGAGGATGCACCTCACACTGCTGTCGGAGATTCGGCTGTTCCTCCTTTGGTGGCAGTCTTACGACCACTTTCTGTCCGGAATGCCCTTCCGGACACAGACTCCGAACGTCACAGTGACCACGGACACCTCCCTCTACGGCTGGGAAGCCCACTCCGGCGAACTCAGAGTCCGGGGCTGATGGATGGGCGACGAGACCGTCCTCCACATCAACGCTCTCGAGCTGCTCGCCATATTCGTGTCGTGAACTGGACGGTGCTGGTCCTTATGGACAACATGACGGCGGTCTGCTATGTCAACAGGCAGGGTGGCACACACTCGACCACCGTCCTCGACATCGCCCTGGACCTCTGGAACTGGTGCGTCCCGCTAGGAATCCACCCAGTGGCGGTTCACCTGGCCGGGCAGGAGAACACCACAGCAGACGCGCTCAGCAGGGACACGTCCTCCCACCACGAGTGGTCCCTCTCCAACAGAGCACTCCAGATGATCCGAGACCAATGAGGCGAGCCCATCGTCGACCTCTTTGCGACCAGTGAGAATGCGAAGTGCTGCCGCTTCTGTTCGAGAGCCGGCCGCAATCGGAATTGCATCGGGGACGCTTTCCAATTCAGGTGGAACGAGGGGCTCCTGTACGCATTCCCTCCATTCCCCCTCCTCGGTCGCACGATATCCAAGATCCTCACCAACCGAGCAGACGTCATCCTCGTGGCCCTGTACTGGCTGAGGCAGCACTGGTTCGCGCTCCTGCTTGAGGCCGCCCGTGACTGCCTCCTGAGGCTCCCGTCGACACCGGACCTGCTGTCCCATTCTGGAGGCCGCGTACTTCACCCAGACCTGCTGCTCTTGGCCCTCCATGCCTGGAGGATATCGCCGTAGCCGACCCCATCATCGGCAGCGTCCTGACAGCGGCCAGGAAGGAGTCGACATGCCGCAATTACCACTACAAGTGGCGCCGCTTCGTGGCCTTCGCTGACGAAAGGAGGGAGCCAGCATCGCCAGTTAACATGTCTACCGTGCTCCACTTCCTTCTACATCTTCGGCAGCAAGGCTTAGCCTTCCCGTCCTTGAAGGTCTACCTCGCTGCTATCGTGGCATACCAACCGCCACGATCCCCGTCAGCATTGCTCTTTCGAGACGGTAGCGTCAAGCAGTTCCTGAAGGGGCTCCAACATTTATACCCGCCGGTATCGCCGCCGCTACCGCCGTGGTTGTTATCGCTGGTGCTATCACAGCTAACGAGACCGCCCTTCGAGCCCATGGCGACTGCTGACGACAGGCTGCTCACTTTGAAGACTGCCTTCCTGGTGGCTGTCACCTCGGCCAGGCGCGCAGGGGAGCTGACTGCTTTGAGGATTGACGAGCCATACCTTGTCTTCCACAGGGACAAGGTCATTCCCCGACCAGATATTTCCTTCCTACCAAAGGTGGTGTCCAGCTTCCATCTCAACCAAGACATCGTCCTGCCAACTTTCTTTCCGAACCCGACGACACCGTTGGAGCGGTCCCTCCACTCCCTGGACGTGTGTCGGGCCTTGGCATTCTACAGGGACAGGACTACCCCTTTCAGATAATCACCGCACCTGTTCGTCTGCTATGGCAGGCGATGAAAGGGCCATAAGGTATCCACCCAGCAATTCTCCAAGTGGGTGGCACAGACTATTGAGCTGGTGTATGAGCTTGCCAGGAAGCTTCCGCCAGCCCTCCTCCGGGCCCACTCTACCAGGGCTGTGGCCACGTCTGCAGCCCTCCTCAGAGGTGTTGATCTGCATGATCTCTGCCATGTGGCAACTTGGTCTCAACCATCGACCTTTGTGCGCCACTACAGGCTGGACTGCCGGTCACGCAGGGATGCTCGGTTTGGGTGTGAAGTTCTGGCTTCTGTTCTGTTGGACCTGACCATCCAACCGGTAAGCTACACAGTCTCCTAGTGTATGAAGGCACAGAGACCACAAAGAAGAAGAACAGGTTGCTTACCTGTAACTGTAGTTCTTCGAGTGGTCATCTGTGCCCTCATACACACCTTCCCTACCTTCCCCTCTCTTTCAGGTCCCTGTGTTACTACGGGGGACTAAGAACTGGGGAGTGGCCGTTGCTCGGCGGGAGGAGCATGCGCAGTACCGGCGTGGGGGAGGGGCTCCCGCCAAGCTACTAAGCTCTAGAATCTTCTGAATGCTCCCGCGCATGCGCGAAAGCTCCTAGGGTATGAGGGCACAGATGAGCACTCGAAGAACCACAGTTACAGGTAAGCAACCTGTTCTTATTATTATTATCCCGCCTCTCCCAGTGGATCGAGGCGGCATTACAGCAGTATATGAAATACATTAAAAACATTAAAATATAACCCATCCTCCCCACTCACCAACTCTTCTAACCCCCTAAAACACGTTGACTATTAAAAACAAAAACAAGAGGACAGTTGATGAGAGGCGGTGGAACACTAGTCTGGGAAGGCCTGTCAGAAGAGAACAGTCTTGACTGCTTTTTTAAAGCAGTCAAGACTGGTAATATGCTGGGTCTCTTCCGGCAGGCCATTCCATAACTTGGGAGCGATGAAGAGAAGGTCCTCTGGGTAACCGCAGCCAACCTAGTTCTGATTGGCTGCAGTAAATTCCTCCCAGAGGACCTTAGCGTGTGGGGCGGATTATATGGGAGAAGGCGATCCCGCAGGTAGGCTGGCCCCAAGCCATGAAGAGCTTTAAAGGTAATAACCAACACCTTGTACTGTGCCCGGAAACTAATAGGCAGCCAGTGTAAAGACTTCAGAATTGGTGTCTTTCAGGGGAAGTGTGACCCCATCTAGAACTGATTGACAAACAAATTGAAGCTTAATCCAGACAAGACAGAGATGCTCCTGGTCAGTCAGAAGGCAGATCAGGGAATAGGGACTTTGCCTGTGTTGGATGGGGTTACACTCCTGAAATCTCAGGCTCACAGCCTTGGTATTCTCCTGGACTCAACTCTAAGCCTGGATGTCCAGGTCTCAGCAGTGGCCAGGAGTACATTTGTACAGTTAAAACATGTGTGCCAGCTGCATCTGTTCCTTGAGACATTGGATCTGGCTACAGTGGCACACGCTTTGATTACATCTCAGTTGGACTACTGTAACACGCGGTACGTGGGGCTGCCTTTTGAAACTGTTCGGAAACTCCAGCAGGTTCAAAATATGGCAGTCAGAATGCTGATCAGGACTAGTTACAGGGAGCATGTAAATCCCTTGTTAAAACAACTCCACTGGCTGGCTGTTGTTTCCGGGCAAAATTCAAAGTGCTAGTTATGACCTATAAAGCCCTGTGTAGCTTAGGTCTGAACTATTTTTGAAAGACTCTATCTTCCTATACAAACCTGTGAGAGTCCTAAGGTCTGCAAGGAAAGGCTTTTTCTCTTGGTCCTGCCGCCATCCCAGGTTCGGCTGGTGAGGACACGGAAGAGAGTCTTCTCAGTGGCTGTTTCTACCCCTGTGGAGCAATCACTCTTCTGCAGGATGCTAGGCTGGCCTCCTCCCTGCTTTCCTTTCTCTGGCAGACAAAAGCATTTCTCTTCAAGCAGGCTGTTATGTGAACAGGGGAGATTTTATTTATTTATTAAGCTTCTTTTTTAAAAAAAATACTGTTATAGGTTATTATAATTTTTAATTTTTTAAAATTGTTTTAATATGTTTTTAATTATTTTTAAGCTGTCTTGAGTCCCAATCTGGAAGAAAAGGCAGCATACAAATATAATAGGTAGATAGATAGACAGATAGATAGACAGACAGACAGACAGACAGATAGATAGATAGATAGCAAGTTGTTTGAGTATGTAGTATATTTTAGGAAGTTCAAAAGTTAAATCCAAATGTACTGGGGAGCAAGTTCTGTGGGTATTTGGTACAGAATGCTGAGTATCAGTATCCTTAACACAATGTAGCATAATGAATTTTATGGCAACACAGTCTCATATATTGAAGTACATATAAAGGCCTAGCAGATGTACTCTAATAATAAAACGTTTAAACCATAGACTTGGGCCCTTTTCGCATTGAGGCTTCTCGCGCAAGCGTGCCGTTTCCCCCTCCTTTCTTCTGCAGGCGAAGGAACGAGGGGGGAAGTGGCACCGGAGGAGGCTTCTCGCGCGAGCCGCCCCCCCCCGTGAAGCAGGAGCCTGTCGCGTCCACCCCCCCGCGCGCGAAGCAGGAGCCTGTTGCGTCTGTTGCGCTAGCGCCCCGCCCCGCCCCTTCCTTCCTCAGGGGCGGAGGGAAGGAAGCGTGACCCGGCCGCCTCCCCGACGCTCCGCACAGGAGGTAAGTGCGCGCGGGCGCCAGGAGCCTTGCGCGAGCGCGGGTGATTTTTGCTTTGAGGTGAAAATAAAAAAAACGCGATCGCGCCGCTGCAGCCCCGTGAGCACGGCGGAAGTGGGAGTGCGTCGTGCAGAGCGACGCTCCCACTCCCGCGTGGCTCACGGGGCTGTCGCGCGACAGAAAGCCCATGCGAAAAAGGCGTTGTAAACACATCTTTTTGTAACAGATGGAGGTACCTGAAGATGGATTAGCATAGACAACTAACCCATATCAGAAAGCATGGGACCAAGCCTTGTAGATGCAAGGCCAACCTCCATCCATAAAACATTTGATGACATACATCTTGGCATTCCAAAAGGAGAATGCAATTCAACTGTTGAATTAAATCCCTGTGTCCATACTGGAACCTTATACAGTAATTGGGACAAAATTTGGGCCTCAAATGTCTGTAAGATAGTGGGGATTAAGTGTGTCCCTAATATATATATAAAAAAAGAGGTATTACCTTACTGATATTTTGAGCAGTGTGCACTGCACATTGTCTATGTGTTGCCCAAGAGAGTGCAGATATAATGCTCAAATACTTGTTATTCTTTTTACTTGTTCTGTAAGGTGTCCAAATGTTATTCATTTATCTAGCATTTCATTTCTATAAAAAGAAATCTCTGCTTTTCTAAAATTGATTATCAACAAATTTTCTTTATAATAAATTGCAAAAACATGTAATAAGTATTTAAAGGTTTTTTTTAGATAATGACATAATGATAGCATTACATCTGTAGAGCAATAATGGAATTTTGTGTGTGTGTATGTGCCTTTAAGTCGCCTGTTGACTTAATGACAACCTCCATGAATTTCATAGGGTTTTCTTAGGCAAGGAATACTAAGAGGTGGTTTTGCCTGTTCCTACCTCTGAAATACAGTCTCCAGCACCTGGTATTTGTTGGTGGTCTCCCAACCAGGTACTAACCAGGGTTGACCTTACCTAGCTTTCAAGATCAGATAGGTAACACCTGCTAATTTGAGGAAGTCAAGTGCAGAACAGTCAAGTCATCAGTTAGAGATTGAACAGTGTATGGTTAAGTTACAGCCCTGTATGGAAAGAACATGAGCAGGGCATGACAGCAACAGACCCCTCTGATTTATAGACTTTAGCAACTGTGATTGAACAGAGCATGTTTCCTCTGATCCTGGGGGTAACATATGTAGCCAGCTGCTAGTACCCATCTCTCACAGCTTCTTCTTATAAAGAAAGATTCACATATAGTGGGTTAACTGTGTTTGAAAATAGTATAGTTTGACACTAAGGTTTCAGGGCCGTACAGCTTAATGTGAAACAAGTCACAGTGGTGGAAGTTACTGGAAAAGACAGTGTTTTTCCATGAGATGGAAACTAAATGTCTGTGCTCTTAGCATCATAGTCAATTTTAAAAATCGTTGCAAAACCCAGAATTAGATTCTGCTTTCCATTGTTTTTTTGTAGTTATGCAAAAATGCAAAAAAAATGTATTCTGTCTTCATTATTCCTCTGCTCAGTTTTCTATCTGATTGTATTTCTCTTTCTTTGTAATTTTCAGGGTCTTATTACCGCTAATGAAAGAAAAGAAGCATTTGGTGAAAGGAAGTGGAGCACTGTTCAGATCATGGTTCTCTTTGTTGCCTCTAAGAGACTTGGTAGAATTTATCTCTGAGTGTTCTCCTTGTATGCTGGACTGTCTTGCAGCAACTTTTCTTAGACTGAAAGATATGAAGATCACGTATTGTAACCGTGAGGTTTGTTCTAGTCCTTTCCCCCTTAATTCATATTAATTTGTTATATATAGCAAAATTATATATAGCAAAATTAGAATACATTAGTCAATCAATAACATTTCATCAGTACTTAATATCCAGCAAAGAAGAGATCATGGATTCGGTTATCTCCTGATGTCCCTCAGGGTAGGTAAGGGTCATGTATTTGAGTAAAGCATAGTCTCCTGACTCCTTCCCTCATTCTTTCTCTTACCTTCTCTTACTTTCGCTAGAATTAGGTGCTCGCTCACTTTCTCTGTTTTCAGTGTTGTTTCTTCGAATACCCACATCCTCCTCATCCTTTTTCTTCTTTCTCTTTTTTCCTGCTTAAAAACAAAGGCAACCTCTTTGACCTCTTTACTTTTCACCTCTTTTCCCCGCTTATCCCATGCTTCAGCCATGAGGAAAAATGCAATTAAATCCTGTAAGGACTGCTCCACTAAGAAACTTATGGGGGTAAGGAGCACTCACACAGCACCATCTGTCTCCTCTGGGAACTGTTCAGATCCACATGGCACAGTGTTCTTTAAAGCCACTTCTGAAGACTCCATGGCTAGGACTACTCCCTCAACTTATTAGGTGTACTGCCAGATGCAGATACAACTTTGTTCTCTTATAGTCTCTGTGCTAACCTATTCTGGCAACTTGATGAGATTAAAGAATGAACAGCTGGAATGCATCAAAGAGGAGGGAGAGGACAATGATGACCATGCCCTTGCCAAGGAGGAAAATTTGATATAACTGGTGTTTATTGAAGATAATAATATAAAATGTAAAACAAGATATGTTACCATATGTTATAATTTAGTATGGCTATAGACTTAATCAGACTTTAATAGAAGTAACAGTTGTATTAGAAATAAGAAGGATCACTGTATAAGATAGTATATGATACACTGTATTGTATGTTAATATAGTGTTTCTTATGTACTGTGATGAGAGTAACAATTTGGTTATAAATACATGCATGTATATCTTTTCTCTTTCTTTCTTTTCTCTCATGGTAATTGTTTTTAACAGATATATGAATTTGATAAATATTTATTTTCATAAAATAATAATAATAATAATAATAATAATAATAATAATAATAATAATAATAATAATAAAATATATATATATATAAAATAAAAAAACCAGGACCAGGAATTGCACTGATGTGATCCTGCACATAGTCTTACAAAAAATCCTTACTTTTGAGAAATAATGCTGGGGGAGTAATGTATGAACACTTTGCCTTAACATTTTATTTATCATTCTGAAAGAAAATGTTCTTTTTATCATTCTGAAATGATAAAATTTATTTATCATTCTGAAAGAAAATGTCCAGGGGTGGGTTTTTTTTTGGTTTTTTAAAAAAATCCCCCTGCCCCCAGGCTTTGTATCTCTATCAGGAGAGCCCTGCAACTTATTTAAAAGGTGAATGGGAATTCTCCTTACTGGAGTCTTGTGCACTGGTCAATTCAACCTTTTTGGGAGGCCACTCTAGGGAGCCTGGAAGGGTCAACGACTGCAAACACAACCTTTATGGGCCGCACTTTTCCCACTCCAATTTAGCCAAAGTAAAGCACTTAACAAAACCTGTTTTCAGTTCTTTAGTTATGGTACCCTGCAGATGTATTCATACCCATTTACTTCCGTGCTCGGTTATGTTGCAGCCTGGAACTGAAATGGATTTGTTTAGCAATGTTACCACTTCTTGTACACAAAATACTAAAAACTATGAAGATGCAAAATATTTTTATTTTGGCAAAATTCATCAAGAAAAAGTAATAAGGAAGCTTTTAAGTAGGTCAGATGCTGGCTTTGGACCAGAAGAGGACCATATCATAAACGCTTTGTGTAGCAATGGCTTTTAATCCCCATTTTAGCATCGTGGTCTACCAGAAGTTTGGCTGTAGCCTGCAGCTAAGTTGATATCCTATTTTTCATCTTTCTGAAGTAGAATGGGTGTATTTGCATGACACAGCATAGCTATAAACAGAGGATCTTGGCAAAATTGGCTTGGGTAAATCAGTTTCATAGATGTCTCATAATTCTGGTTCTCTGGCTTAGTTTTTGTTTCTGTTTCCTAGGAGGTAGAAAAACTTCTTGAGACAGTTCTTCATATCTGTAATAAACAAACTAGGTAAGAATCACACATTTCTAACTCTCATGAAACATGCTTAATTGGAAACAGACCTGCTAAAGTGAAAGTAGAATCTTTGAAGCATATGCCGTTTACAAAATAATGTTTAAAAACTTTTCAGTTGTTGAAGTAGATTACACGAATCTGTTTGTCTTGTTTTATGTTGGGATGGCAACTGTGGCAGAGATTCTTCCTGCCACCTGGCTCAGGCTACCTCACCACATTTTCAATTAAGAATTGGCCCAATAGACAACCCTAAAGTGAGCAGAAGACATTTCTGATCTGTTCTTCCTGTTTTTGGAGGCAATTTTCAATTGTTTGCAATTGTGAGAGGTGTTAAAAGTCAAAGTTTGGAGGCATTTGGGGACATTTTCAAATCCTTTCTGGCCTGAAAATGTCTGACTGACTGCCTTTCTTTCTTTCTTTCTTTCTTTCTTTCTTTCTTTCTTTCTTTTAATTTTGAAGAAGGAATCAAGGGACTTGAGGGGTCGAGAGGGCTTCAAGGCCTCAAAATTGGTTACAGGCTACATGCAGTTTTGGGGCTGCACTTTTTTCACTCCTTTTACATAGATGGATATGGGATGGAGGAAGCCCTTACGAAATACAGGCAGCAACCATTTTTTCTTTTTCAGAAGTTTGCAGTAGCTTTATTAGGAACAGCAGAATAACAGCAGCACATTCTGGCCATTGCCAGGACTAAAAGCCCTTATTTATTTTTTTCCCAATTTTGGAATCTTTATTAATCCAATATATATTACAAAAACAAAAATGAATAAAATACAACGATCAAAATAAAAAAAAACTTACACACAACATAAAAAAGGAAAAGAAAACTAACTAATATATCCTCTTATCTTTCTAATAAAACATATAAACCAATCTTATCCTATATAGATCCCTTTCCATTGTTCAACCCACATTTGAGTCACCTTAAACCATTCATTTTCCACTTTATCTTTATCAATCCTTATATCAGTCGAAGCTGTTAATACACCCATCTGGTACATCTCATACAATTTCAATATCCATTGATCTAAACTTGGTATTTCACAGCTCTTCCAATGTTGAGCGTATACCAGTCTGGCTGCCATCACCATATATAACAAAATGCTATTATAATATTTCTGATTATAATAATCGCCTAACTTATTCAAAAGATATAATTTTGGATTAAATTCAAAATCCACCTGTAATACTCTCTTAATTGCAACATGTATTTGATTCCAATACTTCCTTGCCGATCGACATTCCCACCAAATATGATATAATGTTCCTAATTCTTTCCTACATTTCCAACATCTATTAGAACAGTTGTTGTATATCTTAGCGATTTTTTGGGGGGTAATATACCAACGATATAACATTTTATAAAACTTTTCCCTCAAATTAACACTTCTAGTAAACTTTATGTTAATATTCCACGCCTTCCTCCATTATTCCAGCTCTATAGAATACCCAAAATCATTTGCCCATTTAATCATATGGTCCTTAATTATCACCCTTTCAGTTTCAAATTTTAACAATATTTGATAAATTTTACTCAAAATATGACCTTGACCAATTAAATTTCCTATATCCAATTCCTTATCAACCATATTTTTATCTTGTATTCCCTCTCCATCCCGATCTTTTTTAAATAATTCATAAATAATTCTGTGATGAAACCAGTTACCATTGAAACCCAAATCCTTCAACTCATCCAATGACTTCAATTCATCTCTACCTCTACTCCTATATAATATATTCTCATATGTCAGACAATCCCCATTACTAACGAGTGAATCCTTGAAGATAGCCTCCTGCAAAGAAACCCACCTTGGCTTTTTTAAATAAAATGTTCTCTTATAAATATTCCAAACCCTCAATAGACTCCGCCTAATGATGTGCCTAGAAAACTCCTTATCTTCCGAAGCTTTCTGATACCAAAGATATCCGTGCCATCCAAGTTTATTAGAGGCTCCTTCCAGTGTTAATAATCTACTATTCTCCAGATAATCCAATCTATGACCCATTTCAAAACACACGATCTGTAATAAAGTTTAAAGCTAGGTAGGCCCAAACCTCCTCTATCTTTACTATCAACCAAAACTATTTCTTTAATTCTAGGCTTCTTCCCCTGCCACAAAAAATTTATGATTTTCTTCCGCCAATCTTCAAGAATTTTTTCATCTTTTAATATCGGTAGGTTCTGGAATATAAACAAATTTTTTGGAAGAACACTCATTTTTATTGCGGCTATCTGCCCTAATAATGACAGTTTTAGTTTAGCCCACATATTTAATTTCTTTTCAATATGTTTCCAAACTGGTAGATAATTATTATTTACCAAATCTGCATTTTTATTTGTAAAATTAATACCCAAATACTTAACATTCTGACCTATTTTAATATTTGAAATTAATTCCAGTTCTCTTTGTGCCTTCTTCTCCATATTCTTAGTTAATATCACAGACTTTTCCTTATTCACCTTAAATCCCGATAATTCTCCAAATTCCCCCAAAATTTGAAACCATTTAACAGTACTTTTAATTGATTCATTTAAAATTATAAGTAAATCATCAGCATAGGCTCTAACCTTAAAAACCTCTGCCTGAATTTGGCATCCTTTAATCTCCAAATTTTCTCCAATCTTTCTAATTAATATTTCCAATGTTAAAATAAATAAAAGTGGCAATAATGGACAACCCTGCCTGGTCCCCTTTTCTACTATGATTTTATCTGATTTTACCCCATTAATTATAATAAAGGCATTTTGCAAAGAATAAATAGAATTTATCCAATTGTTAAATTTATCGCCCATATTTAAAATTTTTATAACTTCCTTCATAAAATTCCAATTGAGATTATCAAAGGCTTTTTCGGCATCTATAAAGAGAAGTGCCAATTCACGTGGGACATAATCGTGATGCTCAATTACATTCAACAAAATCCTTATATTATCGTTTAACTGTCTTTTAGGTAGAAAACCAGACTGATCACAATGTATCCAATCACATAATATTTTTTTCAATCTGTTTGCTAAAATTATAGTAAAAATCTTATAATCTGAGTTTAATAAAGAAATAGGTCTATAATTGTTCATATCCAATTTGTCCTTTCCTTCTTTCGGAATCAAAACTATATTTGCATCCTTCCATGACGGAGGAATATCCATATTTTCATCCTGGTTGACTAATTCTAAAAAGGGGTCGACTAATTCCTCAGCAAAAGTCTTATAAAATATTGCCGTATAATCATCTGTCCCAGGGGCTTTCCCTAATTTTAAATTTCTAATTGCCATATTCACCTCTTGTAAAGATATTTTCTCATTTAACACAGTCCTCATTTCCTCTGATATTCGAGGTATTTTTTCTTTATCCAAATAATGCTTTATATGTTCCAATTCCTTAGAGTCAGATCTACCCTTAGAATATAATTTCTCAAAAAAATTTTGGAAAGGCGAAATTATTTGTCCTTGCTCCGAAATCAACCTATTTCCCTTTTTAATCTGAGTTATGTAATTATTTTCTTTTCTCTTACGTAATTTATATGCCAACCATTTTGAAGTTTTATTCCCAAATTCAAAAGCCCTTATTGAATATACAGAGTCTTGTAAGCTGTAACATTACAAATTCAGGCACGCAAGTCCCCTATTTGACAGCTAATTAAATCTTTTCCCTGGCTTACATCCTGCCTGCCAGCGGCTGGACTTTATGCGTGTGTGTTTTCGCCCTCTAATTTCTTATTAATATTCCTGTAAGTTTTACAATGTTATTAGCAAATTAATTATCTAGAATTTTTTTCTGTACTGAAAGTATTTTTAATGCTATGATAATCAGTCCAAAAATGCACAATATTAGGTATTGTACTATCAGAGTAGATTCTATAATAATTCTTGTTTCTTTGAAATGTAGTTTGGTGTATTAACTTGACAGAATTATATGTTTTACAAGTTCTCTTTGACTAGTTTTTTAATTGAGGATCTGCTCTATGTTTTAACTTCTTTGATAAATTTATCTTTGATGTTTTTGAATTATGTATACTTTCCTATTTTAAATTTTAACTGTTATAGGGTTAATCCTAGTCATGTCTCTCTTAGGGCTAGTGTAACACTCTTAGGGCTAGTGTAAGGAATAGAGGCTGATTAGCAGTGTCCCTTCCAAACTTCCCTCATCCCATTGTTACTGTGTATCTCTCATACAGTGTCAACAGATGCTTAAAAGGACCCTGAATTGTCACAGCCCCTTTCCATTTTGTTAAACAGCATATGGAAATAGAGAGGAGAGCAGCGAGTAACGTACTTGGGGTTTGAAGTATAGTCGCGGTGAAATTACCCTTCCTCTCTCAGTACATACTATCTAATATATAAAAGTAGGGATGGGCCAACTGAATCCTTGAATCCTGGGCAGGGATTCGAGATTTGGGGATCTGAATCCCCCTGCCAAAATCATGCTCCTCCCTCTTCTCCTGCCGGCCGCCAGCCTGATCCTGCCTGGGGAAAGCAGGAGAAGGTGGTGGGATTTTTAAAAATTGGCGCTTCTGGGGCCTGCCAAAGGGCTGATCGGCTGGCGGGCCCCTGGGCGCATGGAAATTGTGGCATAAAGCCATGCGTGGGAGGCTACCTGTGCCCATTTGGGCTGCCTGTGCCCATGGCTACCTCCCTATGCAAGGTAGTAATCTCTATTCTTTTGACTTGAGAATTACGTACTTCAGTAGATGAACATGTCAATTGTATTTGTATCTTCTTAATAAGAAGTATGGGTATGTTTTCCTGCACTGAAAACTATTTTTAAATTGTTTTTCATTAAACAAAGATGTCAAATTCTGTTTCAAAAACACTTTTTAGTAGAAGTGCTTTCTTTCCTTTGCTTTTTAAACCTTTTTTTAAAAAAAGATTCGAAAGATTCCAGATTTGTGAGATTCATGGATTCCCAGAATCTTCCAGGGATTTGGAGTCCGGATTCAGATTCGGAAGATTCTAGATTTGACCCATCCCTATATAAAAGCCAAAATTTGTCTGTCTGTCTGTCTGTCTGTCTGTGTCAGGCGAAGACCTCATATGATTGGCTGCCTAAGAAAGTTCTGTGGAATCCCGCAGTTTGTAGTTTAGGGAGGGGCCTTTAGAATTCTCAGCCGCAGAGCTCTTGGGCCTCAGTCAACTGTGCCTGTCTTGAATAGGCCGGTTGCTATGGAGATGAGGCCTAGCAGCAAGGAGGGAGGGCAGTATCTTACCTTAGGAACCCAACCTCTGTATGTTAATAACTTTGAATACAGATTGGATTGGGGAATATGGGGAAAGTTTGCGAGCACTGGACAAGACAGTTTGGGGAATTAGAGCCATAGGATCTCAAATCTTTCTAAGAAGTATTACCTATGACAAAATAAAATCCAGGGCAACACCAGGTATACACTAGTATACTTATAACAGCTTTTCCTTCTTTTCAGAACAGTTGACAATACATTCATAAAAACGTTACCCTTTTTAATGCCAGGTATAGACTTTTGCATTGGATGCTTTTCCAAAGGGGTTTTCAGGCTTCTAGAAGGAGTTATTAAGGTTGAAAATACAAAGAAGGTACAAAAGATTCCTACAGGAAAAAGAAACGTAAAATTTTGGGGTGGAAGAAGCCTGTGCAGAAGCCCTTACATGACCTTTTGTTTCCTGCTCAAAATACATTTTTCGTGTGTGTGTGTGTGGACGCGCATGCACACACGCACGGAGGTTTATTCCTTGCCGTTACTGTTGAACCTTTTGTGCCTAAATATAATGTTCATACATATTCAAGTATACCTCTCTCATTGGGATTGAGAATGAATACTTATGCAAGGTCTGATTAAATGCTAATCAGGGTCTAAGCAAATTGCAGTGTTAATGTATTTGATTGTCACGATATCCAGCGTGCTGCACAACATCTTAACCTTAAGAAAGCATGTAGTAGAGTCAATAGTAAATGTTAAAAGATAAACTGGTGTTTCTGTGATAATCTTCATTAATATAAGGGGTTAAAGGCATTTACTCATGTCCTCAGGCAAAGATCAGACTAATCATCTACCTGCCTCTTGCAAGTTAGCCTGTGTAACTCAGGACTAGAGTGCTACAGGCAGAAAATACTCAGCAGAAAATGTAGGAAAAAATGCAGAAATCTGAAGGGCAGGATTTGGGAGCAGGATTTATTTGAATACATAGTGTTGTGATCTAATTAATTATATAATTATGATTCTGTATTATTTAATAATAATTATATGGAGAACCTAGCATGGCACAGTAGTTAGAACATTGGTCTATGATTCTGGAAATCAGGATTTGAATAGCCATGAAAACCCACTGTTTCTGTCTCACCATTGGCAAAGTCAAAGCCCCTTTGAACAAATCTAACCAAGAAAACCCCATGATGGGGCTACCTTAGGAGCACCATAAACTAGAAATGACTTGAAAGCACACAACAAACAAATTATATTTTCCTATCTGTGATGGGAGTCTATCAAGTTAAAGCCTCTTCCTTCCTTCCTCCTAAGACAAAAATTATCTGTGAAGAGGATTGGAATGTATATTTCACTTGTGGGTGATATTTTGTCAGATTTCTCTCTAAGACAGTAATAAAAAAAATACTAGGGATAAGGAGCCATAATACAGTCTGGAACAAGATGATTTTAGAGACTGTCCTCTGTATACCTTCTGTGTGCTGCAGATATCATGGAAGGCTTTGCATTAGGTTATTTTATTTATTTATTACTTTATTCTCTGCTTTCTCACCAAAAAAGGTGCTTAAGCTGACTAACAATACTAAAATAATTTTTAAAATACACTTTTATAAAGAACATAATCTAAATCATTGTCAGTTGAAAATACAATAGTGCTAAAGCCAGTGCCAAGGTAGTTAAGGCACTTCTAATAACAAATTAGCTTATGTATGAAAGGCCTGCCTGAGTAAAAAGATTGTTGCCAGCTAGCAGAAGGTCAGCAGATTTCTGCTTTCATCTGAAGATCGTATAGCTGTCTTGAGTCCCAGTTTTGGGGAAAAGATGGTGTATAAAAAAAGATCATCTTGATGATGATAGTCAGGTGTTCAAAAAGTGAACAGTTATTTGAGTGAACGATACTTGCTGTTGGTACTTGTAAAATTTAATTAGACAGTTTGAACACTTCATCCTTAATCACTCCAATTTGATGTGGTTTCGTTGTTTGGAAAAAGGTGATGGATGAATTGTATTTAGGTTCTAACAGACTTTGAATAGGAAGAAGAGTTAAGGTATTGCATTCTTCATTAGAATTCTTCATATTGAAATCTTCATTAGAAGCACTGAGACAATCCTTTGGGCTTATTTGTTGTGTGCACAATTTTATCTACTTGTAATCTAAATCCATTTTATGGCAAAACTAATAAAATTCTTTCACATTTAGCATACCGCAGGATGACATTCAGATATTTTCTCTAAATATCTGCTTAAGCCTTCATCAAATCACGTGCGACAAAGTTGAAATGGGAATACAATATAAAATACCAGCTACATCAGCTAAGATTGTTTCAAGCATTCTTACATGTGCATCTGTGGAGGTGAGAATTTCTCCTTATGATATCAACATATAGATATTGGTTTGTTATTCCACAACCTTTTCACCGCTCTGTTGAGAAATAATTTTTGTCTTGAAAGAACACTCAGAGGGGGTTAATAATAGTAAAGTGAATTTGGTCCACCTACAGCTGACCACCTTGAGAACTCATCATGAATAATTGTGCTTTGAAAATTCAACACCTTTGTGTGATTGATTCCTTGTATACTAGTTCCATTGAAGAATGATGTCAATGCCATACAAAAGCTGTGGGGTGGTGGTCAAGTCCAGGTAGCAGATCAGAAAGAATGAAAAGCTGTTCGAAGTAGAGGGCTCCTAGCGGTGTACAAATACAGGTGAAAAAAAGGAACTGGGGACAGGGGCGGCAGGGGCCCTTATATAGCCTCAGGGGAAGTGGGTGGGGTTCCTGCCAAAATGCTAAGCCTAGAGCTTCTACAAGGTTCCGAAGGCAGTACTGTGCGGGCACAGAAAACCCATTTGTGTGAGTTCACAGATGACCACTCGAAGAAGAACTCCAGTGAGAGGTAAGCACCCTGTCCTGTCTTGATCCAACATTCATAGGGTAGCTGTTTGTATTTTATGACAACATGAATGAAGAGTCCCGTGTCACTAGGAGACTAATAAATTTAGTATAACATGAACTTCTATGGACTGTAACCCACTTCATCAGTTGTAAGGATGAATCTGATATGCTAATTCTATAATAAAGATGCTCAGTTTAATTATTATAATTTTAAAACCTGAATGCAATCTTAAGGAGGTATCTTTGACTGGGACCACTGCTGAGAGAGAAAGGATTAACATTCTCATCCCCAGAACTCTGATCTTTTGTCTTGAAAAATCACTCTTCTCCACTGTAGTCAGGCTTTTAGAAAGCTTCCATTGACATCCTTTTCATCATTCTGTGTGGGTGGGAGAGGATGAAAATGTGCATGCATAGGGGAGGTTTGCTGTGGTTTATATCTAAAACATAGGTAACCGGTGCTATCTATGTTTTACTTAAATTGTTCTGACGATATTTGACTTGCTTCAATAAACTAAAAGCAGTATTCTGAGTCTGAACAGAGTAACAAGGCATGATTAACCAAAAATGGAAACAGATGGTTGTAATTGTCTTGTGGCTGAACCAGAGCAGGAGTGGGAAGAGTGTGTAGTAGCTCAGAACTAGTATTGAATTACTGTAGTCCTCCGTATGTTGGTAGACTGCCATTTTAGCCACCATAGCTAAAGATAGAGAATGCTGGGAATTGCAGTAAAAAACCATCTGGGGGACCATAGGATTCCTACCCTTGATCTAAACTATAGTTTAATATGGAAGAAGCTATCTTTTTTTGCCATGCTCATTTTTCCCCCAGTAATTTTCATTCTCCCCCCCTTTATTCAGAGGTCAATACGAAGTTACAGGAATAAAACTGCTGCATTTTACAACAGTTCTGAGCTGTTTGGGGCCATTTGGAGATTAAAAATCCCATGTGAAATGCAGGGAAGGAGCATAAGGGCTTTGGGGACCACAAAACAGGGTTCTGTGAGCTACATGCAGCCGAGAGGCAACGCTTTCCCCACATCTAGTTTACCCTTAAGATGGGAGAAGGCCTGTGTCTCACTTGATCTGTGTATGGTCCTAATATCTTCTTAAATGGTACTGGCTAGAAAAAAAAGTTTCTTCTTCAT
Source organism: Ctenosaura bakeri (assembly GCA_948474755.1). NCBI lineage: Eukaryota > Metazoa > Chordata > Lepidosauria > Squamata > Iguanidae > Ctenosaura > Ctenosaura bakeri. Next base: position 121,111 of record CAOLHI010003172.1, on the reverse strand, counting down.
TCTCTGATAGGCTGAAGGAGCAATCCACATTTAGAATTGGGTTAATCCCTCTTGCTCCAGCCTGGTCAGGCAGGAGTCCAAAATTCCAAGTTCCTTGTGTATGAAGAAGATTAACTGGTCCCTGTCTACCAGCCAAACATAGAGGAGCTGCTCCATAATTTCCTTCCTGTGCCCTCTCCATAGCTTTGTGCTGTTGTATGATGTCATTTATGAGCAAGGAAAGTCTTACTTTTTAATGTAAAAGGTTTTGGCATTTTATAAATATTAAATATTAATAAAGTTTAGTTTAAACTTTTGAAAAGAATATGTATATGTTAAGTTAGTCATAGAATGCTCTTTTGTTCAACAATTGGTCATTTTCTTCCTTATGCATGGTAGGATTCCAGAGAAAAACACACAGAGAACATTCCAGTCACAGAAAAATTTCAAAGGCTTTGTGAAACAACTAGAAACTGGTTTCGGAGAGTTCTGTCAAAACGTTTGCTGGAAAATGATACACATATCGTTGCATTTACTTTTCCATGGGAATTAGAGGTTTGTATTTTGGAATTGCAGTTATTTCCCAGATTCTGTCCAAAATTTTTCAAGTGAAGGTGTTCTTTTTCTTTTCTTTTTTTAAAGCATCCTGTTTATTTTAGTTCCAATCTTTAATTCCTTGCTTAGTATCTTCACCAACAGGACTGTTTTCTACTCCTCACATTCTTGCATGCTTCTGCTTTTCTATGTGCTTCATTCACATAATTAATGTCCTTCCTACCAGTAGAAAGAAGGTGTGCTTGTATGTAAGAGAGATTGACTTCATATCTTAATATAAAAATGTTTTTAGCCCATCCAAGACAATCGCTGCTCTGTTCCTCCATTCCTTTCATGTTGACATAGTGCTAATCTGGATTAGGGAAAGTGGACAAGGGAACACAGTAAAAGAATAGAGTCTGTGTCTGCAACTCCTTTCTACTTTCTTAACATCCTTTTAAAAAGTATAGAATAAAAATAGACAACATGTGGCACTTGGCATGTTGGAATTCATCTTCCATCATTGCTTACAATTGGATATGCTTATTAAGAGAGATGCAAGTTGCAATCTAGCACTGTTTGATCACAAGATATTCAACCCAGTGAACCAGGAAAAGAGAAAAATACAAAGAGGCAAGGGGAGAAAAATACATTGTATTCTTTTTTTGTAGATCAGAGTTGAATATTTTCTTGTCAAGGCGGGATAAATTATAGGTCCAGGAAGTATAGGAGGGGCTTTTTTCAAGAATTCAGTCTGTGGTACTTGATCTGCACAGCACAGGTTACCAGATTTCTCTTCCTTCTGTTACTCTTGGTGTCTTCTTCTATACCTTAGAAGACATGCTTTGACTCTGAATAAATGGTGATGAAGATGCATTCAGAAGCTGAAAGTAGAGAAATAGTGGCATATCAGTTGAGTAAATATCCCAGGCTTCTTGCTCTTTGCTCCCTAAATTTGAATTAATTTTGCTTTAAAATAATACTTTCTTCCTTAGGCATGGAGCCATTTTTTGCAAGTAAACTTTTGTGATAGAAATTTCACTGAGGAATGGGAAAAAATGCTGATTGCACAGTTGGAAGGCAGGATCAAACAGGTATCAAGATGAATTTCATATTAAATGCAAAATATTGTTCTTAGATTTAGCTTTTTATGTGAGTTTCTGAAAAGTAATCGAACATGTTCCCAGAGTCCTGTTGCCATTTTTTTTTCTTTTGTAGTTGATATGAAAACTCTTCAATTCAATAGTATTTCACTGATAGGATTTCTTTATTTTTATGTAACTATTTTCTCTTTGTTTTTCTGTACTATAATTACATCAAACTAAGGATTGCTTTAATTCCTTTGATTTCTGGGAACAGTGAATATTTGGACCTTCAAAGGATTTTGTAGGAATATTGTGTAGTCATGAACGTAGGTTAAATATTTGCTTTTCTTCAGAGAGAGAACGAGTTTGAATGTTTCAGTATCTTTTATTCTTGCTTGAAGGTAAGAGAGATTTGTTTCTTGGTTTTACTGTACTAAGTTAAGAGAGGGAGCATACAGGGTCATTTACATGCTGTGCAGTGTACACTCTGAAGTGGCAGAACTGTATTTTCTCATATCAATAAAAATAACCATGTAAAGTGCTAAAAAGAGATAATTAGTTTTGTTTTATTCCCCTAAATTTCTTCCCCACTGTGTGTTTCCTCGTCTGATTAAGTATCTATGATGAGTGATCATGCTTTCTTTTATTTTGCTTTCTTTTCTTTTCTTTTACTTTTCCTTAATAGGAGCTTGCCATTCGGCGCATTAAAGCTTATTGCTGTTGCCATGACGACTTTGAAAAGCTTGACCCCTTGATTAGCAAAGCTTTTGAGGACTGTGCTATAGGGGCTATTAACTCAGCATATCAGGTAGTACATCTAAAATCTGAATGCCTCTAATTTTTCAGACACTAGTGGCTGTAAGACATAGGCTGCTATCCTGTTAGTAGGTTATCATAGTGTAAGTCCAGCTTAGCCTAATGTAATGTTGCTGTTTTGGTCATTGCAGAGATTGGGATTGTGTACTCACAGCACAGTGACTACCATGGGCAGGCAGTCCATGCTGACATTTGGCTGCTATAGTCCCCTTAACAAGGCTACTTCCTAGGCAGTGGAAAGTGGGAAAGAAGTGTCCAGCTGTTTTCCTGTAGCTGTACTTAGTATGACAAGCATGCCTGGGGTCCTCCAGAAGTTCTTCTGAATGATGTCATTGCTATGCTTCCAGCTGTAGGCAAAGAGCTGAATGCTTCTCTGGTGCTCCTCTTGCTCTCCACCAGTCAGGCAATAGCTGCAGCAAAGAAAAGCTGAGGTTTGGGGGTGTTGTTGGATGCAACATGTTTAAATTACACAGGTGCAGTGCATCTCATGATCTAGAATTTCAGTCATACTGTGCGAGTAAATGCACAGCATTTGTAAGTGAATGTGGTCAATTTGTAACTAAATAAATCATAGATAAATACAGCATAACTCCTTAGGTTGTATTGAAGTAGGTAAACAATTCATATACCTGCATTTATTCTTTGCAGACGTGTCCTATTCAGATAGAGCCCTGGGAAATATGAATGTCAAAGTCATTATCACATGTCCCTTTCCTCATATCTCATGTTTTCTGAGATGTTCATTAAACAGAATGAACTTCTCTTGCTAAACAGTTTCCCTGTGGGGAAGGAAATATTTCAGACTTCACAGTGAGCAGTCCTGTGGAATGGGTCTGTAGAAGAGCTTCATAGTAATTTAAGAATTCAGATTTGTTTTTAATTTAAGCAATGTAGCAAGAAGCCATATAAACGTGTGTCTTGCTCTACAGTGTTAACGTGTTTCTATGTTTTGTATAGGAACACAATAATCTTCTTGACCTAATATCCGCTTATGACCTAAACAAACTTGGCAAACTTGTATCTGCTATCATTACAAAATCATGGCCAGCTGATAAGATGGGCAAGGCTCTGAGAGATGTGGAAAGCGTGCTTAATCATCTGCTTGTTTGGCCAGGCGTCAAACACATTTTTGCCTTCAATGGTACGTTTAACATTTAACTAGTAGGATTCTGGGGCTGGGAGACAATCTGAAGGAATGGCTTCTGAGATTTATATTGAGAAATTGAAATCTGATGTGTGAGTTTGTTTTCATTGATCCTTGCAGTGAAGGACAGGATAGTTGTTTTGTTATGATGCTTGTTTCCTATCCTTTTCTCAGTCTGGTAGTCTAGATGACTTGCAAAGGGTAAAGCAGATACAGCTAAAAAATTCAGATCATACAAAGTTAAAAATATAAACTGACAGTAGAATTAAAAATAGTTATAAAAGCATGGCGTTTAACCAGTACAGGACATTGTGAAAGGCCCTTTCCTCATAAGCAGTCAGCCTTCAAAGCCCTGCCAAAACAAAATGATACTATCTGCCTGTAGAAGGACAGCAAGGCGAGTGCCAGTCTAACCTCTCTGGAAAGGGAGTTCAGAGCTTAGGAGCATCCAGATCCTCTCCTGTATTCCCACCAGCTGTATCTCTGAGGCTGGTGAGATAGAGAGAAGAGCCTACCCAGAAAATATAAAAACACAAGTAAGTTTATATGGGAGAACATGGTCCTTCAGTTGATTTGGACCTGGGTCATATAGGACTTTATAGCTCATAACCAGCACTTTGTGCCTAGAAGCAGACTCCAAACCAACAGAGCTGTTGCAAGAAGGAAATTGCATGCTGTCTGCTCTGTCACCAGCCTGATGGCAGCTCTTTGTGCTAGCTGAAGTTTTTCAAACATTCTGCAAGGCATTCAAAATAGTGTATTACAGTTACATCCAAACTCCCTGTAGTCTTTATGCTTTTTTTTTTTATTTGAAAAGAAAAATGGATCACAGTTGTTTTAAGTTGGGTGGCAAAATGAAATACGACAAATTATTGTCAGTTGTGACATGGATGATTGGAGAACTACCCAAGTAGGTTTACATGTGTGTAATTGCTTCTAGGTTAAATGGGGAGGAAACTAACAATTGTGAAAGCCCAAGATTGATGGTTTGCTGCATGGTTTTAACCTAACAGGTGCAGATGGCAACTTTTTGGATCGACTTGCTGATGAAGCTCAGGAGCTAATGGCTGTTGCTGACTCTGTATATATGAATGCTCTGGTGGAACTTAGAACAGGCGATATCCTTGTCAAACATTTGGAACTAATCATGAAGTACAAGAAAAAGTTTCTGTCCATTTGTGAATTAAGTAAGTTTCTGTTCTCTAGGTGTGTGTGTGTGTGTATGTGTGTGCCCAGACATATATACAGAAATTTGGTAAAATGTCATGATGAAACCTAATTAAAGACAGTCTAAATTATATGTTTAATTGAGCTTTAGCTGACTGGTAGATTAATATAATAATCCTCCCTTATTTGTGGGGGATATGTTTCAGGGCTACCTGAAACTGCAGATAGCACCAAACTCTATAGTATATAGGGAAGAGAGCCTTCCAGTAATGTCAGTGTCATTTTCTGTGGTGGTGTTAGCAGACAGGTGATTAAAATGAGGGGTGGCAGGCAGGGCCCAGACATCAGTATTTGTCATTTATTATTTTCAGACCCCAGGTAACTAAAACTGTGCAAAGTTAGACCACAAATAAGGGGAATCTCTGTACATAGTTTTACATTTGTATATGTTTAAAGCAACATACTTTGCTTTTAGATGATGGTTTGTAACATGTTGTGGTAGATATCGTCTAATTGATGCATTTCCCCTGTGCATGATCGAATGTTGCAGTTAAAGTTTTCAGGGCCACTAGATTAAAAACTTTCTGTGCACTTTTGCAAAAAGTCTAAGTAACTAGAATGATAAGTTTGTTAGTTGTTAATTGTGGCCTAAACAGAGAAAAAGTTTTTGGGAGGGGAGTAAAAGGGAGCAGGAAAGGAAGGATTTCTCCTTAGTTCTTCTTTGTGTTCTCTGTGACTAACAAACATGAGTGATCTGTCTCCACACAATGCATCATTTGGCACCATCTAGAGCTCTAGCAAGCCTTTTGGCAGTAGCCCCTCCTCTACTGACACATGTGATCAGTGTGTTTCCCACTTTTGTTCACCACAGCAGCAACATTGGAAAGAATACCTTCTTTGAACAATATCTATCTTTTTCTGGCTTTTGTAGTTTTGAACTGGATTTCGCAACTTGCCTTCTTACAGTTTGTGTTTGACTTGAAACTTGCCCCACTTGTCTTTGTTTGCAATTCGGCTTTGGTCTTTGTCTCTGGATGGTCCCAGCCACTCCTACCCTTAGGGAGTTACAGCGTCTCATATCTCCTTTAAAAAGTGCACCTTGTGCAAGGGTAGGATGCTGGAAATGGTTGGGCATTGTAAGTGCTTACTGTGCCTCAGAGAGGCCCATAATTATGGGACTTTCATGTACTACCAGGCATTCCCACCTCAGGCCTGCCAAAACCAATCATCCCAGCTGAAAACCCTCCTTCATGATAATGCTTTTAAGGCTGCAAACCACGGTGTGAAGAACAGGCTGCTCTATTCGGCCTCATGAGGGTGTCTGTCTCTACCCTTGTTCAGCCTCAGTACCTAACGCCTCAGGTTCATTGGTGAGGCTGGCATTGAAATAGTCACTGCAAGACTAGACTTCCAGGCCTGAGTTGACCTTTAGACCTGAATGAGGGAAGGAAGTCACAGACTGTCCAGTTTTGGAGCTGATCACTCAACTTTAAGCATCTGCTGCCCTGGCAGGTCTTTCAGCACTGTGTGGGAACCACCAGTGGAGCTCCAATGTAAGAAGCACAAAAAGAAGAAAAGAGTTGAGGACAGTGGGACCACGTGGGAGTCCATTCGGGAAACAGCACCCTGGCACCTGGTACCATCTTCTCAATCCTTTTTCTAGCCAGAGCGTCCTCTTCAAACTCCTCAAAATAGAGAGCACTTGGTTCCCATCTTGATCAGGTGGAGACATTTGTTGGTCAAGATTTAGGGTGAAGGAGCATCAGCATGTGAGCAGTCCTCATAACCTATTCTAGTGGGTATGGTGTCTGCAGGTGAGATTGTGGAATTATTGTCTTATGCTTCAGTAGATCTCCATCCCCAGATTGGATCAGATGTAGTCTTCCGTTGCCTCTGACGGAATGGTCTCTTGTCCCAGTACTTCAGTCATCACCTTGGCTTTGTTACTCTCATAGGTCAAGATTGGACTCATGCTCCACCTTAAGGTTTTACCAGTCCCATAGCCCATGGTCCTGTTGGTCTCCATCCCCTTAGCAACACTGTTACAGAATGGAGGAACATAGGTACCATGAGAGAAAAGCATATGACAGCAAACAGGAAGCAAAATGTTACTGGGTCAATTACCATCAAGTTCATTCTCCTTATTTTTATGAGTGGTTTCCATCTCTAGAGTGCTGCTGGGGTTACAGTTACCATTATTTCGATGTAAATGTGGAACCCACTCACTCTTGGCATCAACATCATAGGTGCTTGATACTGTTCTTGGTAGCAATGTACGGCTTTCTCTTGGTCATACTCTCCATCTCTGCTTCCATCTTGACCAGGAATTTCCTCTTGACCTTGTGCAGAATCACCATGCTGATCTCATGCTGTGCTTTCTGTATTCTCTTGCATGCCTCTACCTGCTCTACCTCAAGCTAGATCAGTTTTGCTACGGTTGCTGGGATTGAGAAGGATGCCTCTTCCATCTGCATCTCCAGTCCATCCACTATAATATTCTTCTGCTTCAGATGAAGATTCAGGTTTGTTGTCCGACTCTTCTGATGTTCCCGCTACAGAATCTTTTCTAAAAAGAGTGATGAAGCAGAATCCAGCCTCGCCTATGGATAATGTCAGGTTCTTTGCAGATCATATGATCCATATGTATAAGACCATTGATCTAGAAGTCAGAACTGTTGGGTCCTGATTCAGTGTACCAATATGTACAGAGCAACAACGATGCACTGGCTTCCATATCGCTCTTACCATTCTTGCTCCAGGTAGTACGGAAGTTTTGGTCAACGCCTTCATGTATTTCATTGACTTCAAAGAAAGTGGAGGGGATGTATAAAGGTGGTAGAAACAGGCTGTGGCTATCTGTTCAATCATCCCAAGCCCAACATCATAATAATGGATGCAGTGCTGTCCAGATCTCTCCAAAACAAAGATTCTACCACAGCTGGCAGGGTGGGCAAGAAACTTGATGCAGTCGCCTGCAAGTTTTATTCCATTGCTGCCCTCTCCTTCCACATTTCTAGTTATGAAGCCTGCATGGAAGCATACCAGCAACTCATGTGGGAAAAAGTATTCCCCTTTTTGAATATAAATTGCCTGAGGAGGACTGCAAGGCTGCTGCAATTTTGCAGGTTGAAGCTCACAAACTTGTGGCTCAGCAAATTATTACAGTTCACCATGCTGCTGACTGTGGTGAGAAGATCTTGGCAGGACACATTGTTCTTCTTTGTGGTCTCTGTGCCTCACGCAGTGGGAATCTTCACGCATGTGCAGTGGAGTTTTGGAAAATTCCAGACCTGAGCAGCTTGCCAGGAACCCCTCCCCCATTCAGTACTGAGCATGCTCAGTCTTGCAAGCTAACGGTCTCTCCTCAGTTTGTTTTCGTCCACCAACCAGTTAGCAGCTTGGAAGGTTTCCTCTCTGAGCAGTTTCTGTTCTATAGATTTTTGCTGCGTTCTTGCTTCTTTTTAAGATAAGAGAACTGTAAGGACTCTTTCCTCCTCTTATGTCTTCTCTTTTCAAGTTGTGCGTTACCTGTGGCTGCAGGGTTTCGCTATCCGATGCCCACTCCGAGTGCTTGTTCTGCCTCGGAGAAGGCCATAACATTCAAGCCTGTCCTATCTGTAAAGATTTCACCTTACAGACCCTCAAGAACAGGGCCTCTCATTTGCAGTCTTATTGTTGGGAGCAGGCTCTTCACTTAAAAGATCAAGCGGCTTAGAATACGGCTCTTTTCACCGCTTCAGTGTCCACACGGCCCTTGCGCAGTCCCTTGGCACCAAAATTGTCGACCATATCCTCGTCAGTGTCAACCCCTTCCTCAGTACCGACAACCTCGGTATCAACCACCGCAGTATCGACATTCGCTCCGTCGACTTTGCCACCTATCTCCTCCTTGCCGAGGATCCTGAAGCTTTCAAGAACGCCTGTGGTACCGTCTTCGAGTACTGGGACACCTCGTCCAGCCCACAGCCGATGTCAACCCAGCAGCCTCGTAAGGTGCCAACCTTGGCAATGTGTAAGCAGGTTTCATCCCATCATTCTTCTGTAGATCCCAAGAAGAAGAAGGACAAACACCGTTCTCCTTCATCCGCTACCCGTCCGTCAGCAACTTGACTGGTTTCTCTCGGTCCTCTACCAACGCCTCCGCCAACACAGTCTCAGACATCTGCTGTGGAAGAACTGGAGGCTCCTACTCTCTCACTGGTGCACGATCCTATTCAGCTGCCGGTACTATCACTTCCGGCAAATACTGACCTCTCATCCATCCCGGACCATTGGCTTGCACCGACTGCGTCTCCGTCAGTCCCACCAGCTCAGACCGGAGAGGTGTCCTCTCAGACTCCAATTTCTCCGGTTGTTTCTTCTGACTGCTCTGAAATGGACCATCCATTTTGGATGCTCCTCAGGCTTCTGCCCGAGACTGGCCTCTACCTAGTGCAGTCCTCTCTCTGGGACATGGCGAAAGAGATAGATCGCCTCGCTGTTGGGATCATGGTTACCATGGTGCTTGTGATGGCGTGTCAGCCAGATTAGATTCACCGTTCTCGTCAGCATCCTATATAGCTTGTTATGGCCATGAACATCTTTGGAGAGAGCAACCCGGCTCCTATTACTCTTCTTTGTCAGCGTATCGTGGTTGATACCATCCTGATGTCCATCGTTGGTCCCCATATCGGCCTCAACATTCTTGCTCTCCATCGCACTCTCCATCGGAATCGTGCTACCGTTGTCCATCTCTGTACCGCCGGTCCCAGTCCTGTTCTTGGTCCTGGTCACTTTACTACCGACGTTCTCCTTCTCGTCCTCATCATTGGTCCCGAACTCCCTGCTACTGCGCCATCTTGCCTCCACCTTGTGTGTCTGCAACAGTGTCTCAGCCTCTGCCGGGTGACTGGCCGGCACCTACCATCCCTTCTACTATGGCAGCCTCTGTATTCACACAGTCCCTTGTCGTACCAGTTTCGACTACAGTACCGATCTTGTCAGCACCTGTGCTGGTACCTTCTTTGGTACCAGTATCTCATCTGCTTGATGACCATCGGGCTACTGCCATCCAGTTTTACAACAAATCTGTGACACTTACAAACCAGCAGATCCAATCTTCCTGACACGCTGTTGAGGGTGCAGCACGGATGATGGTGGGTGTGATCGCTCTTCGCCCATTTGCATGGCTCCGGTCTGCTGGCCTGACTGAAGATAGTCGGAAGAAGATTGAAGATCTCCCTTTTGATGGTCAAGGCCTCTTCCATGCAACTGTGGATGCTGCTATGGACCATCTGATGAAAGCTGATCTAACGGCAAAAAAAGATGGGTCTCCATCCATCTACCCAATCTAGAAGGTCCTCATTCCGCACTTTGTGGAGATGCTCTTTCTACTCCTATAGGTCACCTTCTCCACACCACTCCTCTCAGCCAGCTTCGCTGCCGGCTTCTTCTTCTCGTCGGTCCTTCAGGCGCCGTCAGCCATCTTTGAAGAAATCTTCTGCCCCAAAGTCCTGTTTTGACTTCCCTCACAGGTCACCACCAGTGCCACTTTTCCACCTCCCAATCCATTTGTCCAAGACCCCAGGACTTGCTTGCCATTTCAACATCTGGCGCAACATCACTTGGACTCCTGGGTGTTAACTATTGTCTGTCTTGGCTACGCCATTGAATGTCAAAATACTCCTCTCGGTGTCTTCTATTCCACGCCTTCCAGTCCCACTCTTCTCAAGGAGATCGACACCTTTCTTCACAAAGGGGCCATAGAGCAGCTGCTGTCTTCAGCCAAATCCACTGGCTTATTCTCCCAGTATTTCACTGTACCAAAAGCAGATGGCATTCTCTGTCCCATTCTGGACCTTCGGGCAGTCAGTTCCTTCATCTCCCCCTGGAAGTTAAAGATGGTCATCCTGTCGTCCATTCTGCCTCTCCTCAGATTGCGACAGATTGGCATCTATAGATCTGCGAGACATCTACTTCCATATCACCATTCACTCCCAGCACAGGAGGTACCTCCGGTTTGCGGTTGAAGGCATCTGTTACCAGTACAAGGTCCTTCTGTTCAGCCTGTTCACCACCCCCAGGGTCTTCACCAAATGTTTAGCCCCTGTGGTATCTTACCTCCACATGAAACACATCATGGTATATCCTTACCTGGACGATTGGTTATTGGTGGCACTGTGTAAGCAGAAGTTATATGAGGATGTTCACCTTGTTCTCTCCGTTCTTGGCCTCAGAGTGAATCCCAAGAAGTCCCACTTGGAACCCACACACCCCCTAGATTTCATTGGGGCCACTCTGGACTCCACTTCTGCCATGGCATTCCTGCCGATGAAATGCATGCGGGTGTTGCGTCGAGTCATGGCGGCCATTCTATGCAGGCCGTCCATTTCTGCTTGCCACATTCAACAGTTTTTCAACTACATGGTAGCCACAACTGCAATCACTTACCTGTTTCGCCTCCCTGCCCACCCCCTCCAACACTGGTTCGTCAGGAATTTTGACCCTCTCCTCAACGATCAGTGTCGAATCCTGCAGGTCCCTTGTCCGGTCAGAGACTCCCTCCACTGGTGGCTGTCTCCACACCATCTCCTCTCCGGAATGCCCTTCGCTGAATCCCATCCATCCCTTACCATCACCACTGATGCATACCTCCTCAGCTGGGAAGCCCACTGTGGTCACCGCTCCATCCAGGATCACTGGACCATGTTGGAGAAGCATCTGTATATGAACACTTTGGAGCTTCTGGCAATCTTCAAGGCCCTTCAGGTTTTCTGGAACCTCATCAGACGGACTGTCCGGAACCTGTCCGACAATATGACAGTTGTCTGTTACATCAACCACCAAAGAGGCACCCACTCGTCCACCCTGCTCCATCTGGCGCTGCAGATGTGGGATTGGTGCGTTCCGCTTCGGATCCACCTGATTATGGTCCATCTAGCGGGACCAGACAATGCGACAGCGGACACGCTCAGCAGGGACACAGCATGCCACCACAAGTCTCCCCTCTCCAGTGCCTGTTTTCGTCAGATAGTGTCTCGATGGGGTACTCCATCCGTTGATCTCTTTGCCACCCACAAGAACAGCAAGTGTTCTTGCTATTGCTCCAGAGCAAGAGTGGGTCCACACTGTCTCAGTGATGCATTTCAGTTCACTTGGGACAAAGGATTGCTTTACATCTTTCCTCTGTTTCCACTCCTGGGGCAAGTGGTGGCCAAGATTGTCGCGGACAGGGCAGATGCCATTCTTGTAGCCCCTTACTGGCCGAGACAACATTGGTTCAGTCCTCTTCTCACCGTCTCCCAGAGCAGCCAGATGCAGCTGCCATGCACGCCTGACTACCACTTGGACGGTCATGTGCTTCACCCAGACCTCCCTCACCTCCACCTGCATTCATGGAGGATAATTTTCTAGACTCTCCTGCCATCCAGGCAGTCCTCACAGCTGCTAGGAAGGAATCCACTTGCATCTTATGACTACAGGTGGTGCAAGTTCACTGCCTTTGCAGATGCCTGTAATGAAGCTCCTTCTCCGGCCTCTCTGTCTATAGTGCTCCATTTCCTCCTGTCTCTGCGAGAGCAAAGACTGGATTTTTCCTCTCTCAAAGTCTATCTCTCTGTGATTGTGGCCTACCAACCACATGGTTCTCCTTCCACAACTCTTTTCAGAAATGCTACGGTCAAGCAGTTACTCAAAGGCCTTCAGCATCTCTACCCTCTGGTCGCTCTGCCTCTTCCTCCATGGTTGCTGTCTCTTGTCCTTTCTCAACTTATGTGCCATCTGTTTGAACCGATGGCCACGTCTGACACCGCTTCCTTACTTTAAAGATGGCATTCTTGGTCGCTATCAGCGAGAAGGGCAGGAGAACTGACTGCACTACATTCAGATGAGCCCTTCCTGGTGTTCTATAGGGACAAGGTGGTCCTGCACCTGGACCTCTCCATTCTCCCTAAAGTCATCTCTGACTTCAACCTGACCCAGGATATCATTCTGCCAACTTTCTATCCTGACCCGTTACTTAACAATGGACTTCAACCTTCCGCCTTACTCCCTACCTTTTTGTCTGCTATGGTGGATGCCGGAAAGGTCATAAAGTCTCCACTCAATGCTTTTCCAAGTGGGTTGTTCAGGCTATTCACCTGGCTATGAACTTGCTGGGCATCCACCTCCATCTCCGCTCCATGCCCACTCTACCGGGGCTGTGGCCTCCTCGGCAGCCCTTCTGAAGGGCGCCGACCTACAGGAGCTGTGTAGCGTGGCTGTCTGGTCATGGCCTCTGACCTTTGTCTGCCACTACCACCTAGATTGCAGAGCCCAATGTGACGTCTGTTTTGGTCATGCAGTGCTGTCCTCCATTCTCTAGGACTCGACCCGCCGTCCAAACGGTAAGCTACTTAGTCTCCCATTCTGTGAGGCACAGAGGCCACAAAGAAGAAGAACAGGTTGCTTACCTGTAACTATGGTTCTTTGAGTGATCATCTGTGCCCTCACACACACCCGCCCAGCCTCCTCTCTTTCAGATCCCTGCTTCGGCAGACTTCGGAACTGAGGAGAGACTGTTAGCTTGGCGGAACTGAGCATGCTCAGTATCGAATGGGGGAGGGGTTCCTGCCAAGCTGCTTAGCTCTGGAACTTTCCAGAACGCTACTGCGCATGTGCAAAGATTCCCATCGTGTGAGGGCACAGATGACCACTCGAAGAACCACAGTTACAAGTAAGCAACCTGTTCATCTTCAGTGCCATGCTTGGCTTTGGTCCTCCAAGTTGTTTCATCAGGTCATAGCAACCACTGAAGATCTGTCTTTTGACAAGGGGGGCTCTTTAATTTGAAGACCAATGACATATGCACAAGATAAGCAGCAGCACTTACAAGTTTGGGTTGCAACCTTGTCATTGAGGTCTTGGTTCCCCTGGTCAAGGCACACTTCCTTTTGTAAGCATGTGTTTGCAGGAAGCTGTCAGCAGAGGCCTACACTTCTACCAGGCTCTTCTTCAAGGAAGACTTCCTCAGCCAGCAGGTACCACACTCATTCCTGTCAGAGAGCGACCCAGGATTTGAGTGAGAGGCACTTTTGACTTCAGCGTCATTGAGTTTCGTTCTGTTGGTGTTCTCCCTTTTCACAACAGATTCCAGAGGGTTCCATCATGCCTAGACCTCCTTCACATCAGGCTTCTGAGTCTGGAAGCTACTTTTGGGAGAGTGGTACTGTTTTCTTCCATCTATCCTCCTCTGATGAGTAGCTTGCTAGTCTCCCATATGTGTGAGTCACAGAGGCCACGAAGGAGGAGGATAGGTTGCTCACCTGTATCTGTAGCTCTTTGAGTGGTTATCTGTGAACTCACCCATCCCTGCTCTTTGTCCTCTCTTCGTGTCCTCCTTCCCTTTAGGCCCTGGGCTGCTGCTATGGCATCCAGGGAAATGGGAACCATGCTGTGACAGTGGAGGACAGACTGCCACCAAAACACTTGCTCAGAGTTCCAGAAGGTTCTGAACATTGCACTACACAGGCACAGACAACCCATACGTGTGAATCCTCAGATGACCACTCAAAGAACTACAGTTACAACTAAGCAACCTGCCCTTTCTTGGATTGGAAAGGAGCAGGACAGTGTAAGGAAGAGTTGAAGGTGATCATGACCCCTTAACCTGAGACCTCAGCCATCAGGCTTGGTCAGATGACCCTGAAGAGCACAAAACTGTAGAACTTATTTTGAGAAATTGTGAGTCCAGCTTAAAGTCCTAGGGCTAAATCCACTGGCAGTCCCAACTAATGTAATCCTATTAAATCAACCAAAATCCTATTAAATCAATCAAACAAAATCAACCAACCCATTGATTCAGTAAATCTAGCTGGAACATGAACATTCAGTTTGGCCCCTAATGTTTTAATAAAATGCACAAATTGGGAAGAATTTTATTTGGATGGGAGTAATTATCTATTTTCATTTCAGAACTCAGGGATCTTTCATCTGGGGAGGTATCAGATCATAAACTGAAATTAGAGGAAGTGCTTGAGTTGAGATTTCAGGAAGTACTGGCTATCAAAAGAGAGAAAAACTGCTTGGGATCCCTCCTGGACATGTGCAGAAAGGTGCAAGATTCTGTAAAAGGTAATTTTTAAAAATTTCCTTTGAAATTAATTGTTAATTTATTCCTAAAGTTTGGAGTTGAAATGCAGTAGATGGTGAAATGAGAAGGAATCAGAAAGTTATAATGTTTGAAAAGCAGGATAAATTAGAAAAATTAGTAAATTAGTAAAAAATTATTAGTAAAAAAATTGGGAAAATATAAACTGTAGTATTGTTGGCATTAATATTGGGTGGTATAATGTAAAGCGTGATGATGAAAAGCTGAAAGATTAAATAATTTAAATGTTAGTCCCAAGTTATGACTTTTCTTTTCCTTTCTTTTCTTTTCTTTTTCAGTGAACATTGCTGAAATGGAGCAGAAGCTCAATGAAGATCTGGCCTCAAAATCTCTGAGTGATGTTGTGAATGTGAGGCATTCAATTCCTCATAGTGGTGATAAAATAGAGACCTACTACCATCTAAGCCCAGCTCTGAAGAACATAGCTGTAACTGTGAACCATTATAAAGACAGCCATGTCTTCCAATATTGCTGGAAGTGGGCAGCAAAACTGCTAGTAAACGAAGTTGAGGATTTGGTTGATGAGGAGGAGATCGCCGCATTGGATCTGGATGAAGTGCCTGTCAACTTGTTTGACCCTTGTTACCATGAATTCCGTAGGTTGTACAATAGCCTAAAATCTGGAGAAATCATCTTTGCTGAAGTGGATGCTCTCTTCAAAGATTTTACTAACCATTATGAGGAACTGAAAAAAGATTTTCAGATTATGTGTGATCTCCAGTCTCAAGACAGTGGAGAATGGATAAGCGAAAGGCTTCAGCAGATTCAACAGTATCATGAATTGCATTTGGCTGTGGATTCTGCTATGGTTATTGACAAGGTCAAAGAATGTTTGAACCTCTCTGGTAACTTCAGTGTTCTGGAACGTTTACTGTACACTGTAAGTAAATCTCTTTTCACCACAATTCAAAAATCTGCCCAGTAAACTAAAATGTTTTGAAAATGTATGGCCTCAGTCTCTTCTAAAACTGCAAAAATTAATTTTGCATTGCAGTTTTTAGTAGCATTAAAATGTCACAGTTTACCTAGTTCATGTGGGTTATGTGCATTGCTCTAGACTATATTGCTTACTACTCCAGGTACTAGTTTTTTAAAGAATTCAATGTGAATTTTACAATACTGGACTCAGGGTCTTCTTTGTCTTTGGTATCATCTGATTGTCCAGACGTGAAGGTTATTCTTGGTTCTACCCAGTAGGAGATAGGGTCTTTTCAGACTGAACATTTCCTCAAGGGGCTGAGTTGCCTCCTTCCTTCATGTGGTTAGTTTTTCCCTTCTGCGGTATTGTAAGCATATTGCTTGATCATCAGAGAACAGAAGGACAAAACAAATGAAAAGAAGGTGACAGTCTAAAGTTGTGCTTATCTCAAAAGCTTCCCCACTTGTGTCATGGCCTTTGCTTGTTGTTTCCCCTGTGTGGGTTTTTGTGAAAATACCTCAGTATTGTTTTTGCTTCCTGGGAGAAAAAGGGTTTTTCCTTTTCCAGAACACCTGCCTCTTTCTATCTTTGTTTTCATGCATCCCTTTTGCTTCTGTTGCTCTGATAAATTATAACTCCTGTATATGAGAGCTTCCTTCCCATTTCACTGTTTCTTTGTCCAGTGTTAAATAAATGCCATGCTTAGAGTACTGAACAGATTCATTAGAGAATTCAAAGGAGAGTTTATTTAATCATTATAGCCAACATTGTGGGCTATTCAAGAACAGCAGGCACAGAAAGTGAAGCTCCAGAAGATTCTAAAGAAGGAATAGTATAGTGAAGCTTAAATTTAGTCATTTCATTTGCTGTTGCAACATTCTGAAATTCGCTTTACCTGGACAGTTGTTCTTGTTGTGGCAGACAGCTGAGCTCATGATAAACTAGAGAAATTAAAATTATTAATTTATTTTTATTAAAAAAAATTAATTACATAAAAAACAGAGTCCCGTTGAGAGATATATCACACCCTCCCCCCGACTTCCATATTCATATTCTCCAGTTGAATCTTCTTTGTTTCAATTTACCCAAAAGATTAACAATTACATTTCCATTTCCAGAGGAGAAAACCAGTTACGTTATTTCTTTCTTTGGTTTCCTGTACATTCGTGTTTTTATCCAATCCAAGACTCCTCTCTATTCCCTTTCAAAGTTCTGGATAGGTTTGTTTTTCAGTAAAAATGCTAACTTTTCTGTCTCTACCATATCCAGGATTTTTACTTTCCATTCTCCTAAGTCACTATCTTTCTTTTCTTTCCAATATTGTGCGTATATCAACCTTGTAGCTGTTATCAAATATAGCAATATCTTCTGATGACTTCTTATCTCTCTTTGTTGTCCTAATGTATTTAACAAATAAAATTCCAGTATCATTTCAAAATTCATTTTACAAATTCTTTGAATTTCATCATGTACCCTCTTCCGGAACTTTCTTGTCTTTCTGCAAGTCCACCACATATGAAAAAAAGACCCAATTTTTTCATCACACTTCCAGCATTTCACATTACCATTTTTGGTTATTTTTTTGTAATCTTTCTGGGGTCATATACCATCTATGAAGCATTTCATAATAATTTTCTCTTAAATTTAAGTTTGGTGTAAATTTTATATCAGTTTTCCATACTTTCTCCCAAACTTCTAATTCAATCAGGTGTCCCACATTCTGAGCCCATTTAACCATTGTGTCTTTAACTACTTCTGATTCCATTTCTGTTTTCAACAATAGTTTATAAAATTTGGAGATTCTCTTTTTCTGATTTCCCTTCATCAATAAATCCAATTCATTCTCTTTTCTCTCAAATCCGTACAATTTTTGATCCATTTTAAATCTTTCTTTTAGTTGTCGCCCTGGGAACCAATTTAACTCACATCCACCAGCCTTTAATGCTTCTACTACACACGTTCTTGGTTTATCCCCATCCCATTTCAATATATTCATATTGAGAGATATTGAGAAATTAAAATTCTTCTTCGTGGTCTCTGTGCCTTCATACACTAGGATTTTCTGCGCCTGCACAGTAGCATTCGGAAACTTCTAGAGCTTGTTAGCTTGGTGGGAACCCCTCCCCTACGCCGGTACTGTGCATGCTCCTCCCGCCGAGCAATGGTCTCTCCTCAGTTCTTTCTCGTCCGCCATCGCGTACGGAAGGTTCTTCGGCTTGTTCCTCGCTTGCGATTAAACTGCTTGGCTTTTAATGGTTTTTTGGACTTTGGACTGTTTTTCTGACGATTCTTCGGACTTCCCCCTTCGGATTTGGTAGTTTTTCGACCTTTTCTGGACTTTCTCCACTGTCTTCTTCTATGTCCGCGCTCTTTAAGCACTGCGTCACTTGCAGGCGTAAGGTTGCTCTTTCAGACGGCCATAGGGAGTGTCTCTTCTGCCTCGGCGAGTCCCACAATACTCGGACCTGCCAGATCTGCAGAGATTTCACCTCACAAACCCTTCGTAACAGAGTGGCGAGGCTGAAATCTTTCTGTTGGGAGCAATCCTTAAAGGCGATTGAGACCCCCACTTCGTCTAAAATGGCCGAGAAGAAGAAGACCGCACCGTCGACGGTATCGGCGGCTGCCGTACCGTCCACCTCGTCGGTGCAGGGCTCGGTACCGACGCCGAGAACACCGATCTCGGCTCTGCCCAGGATCCCGAAGCTGTCGGCGGCTGCCAAGGCAGCGAAGGGTTCCTTGACGGTGCAGAAAACTGGGGTTTCCTCTCGCGAGACGCCCCAGAAGAAGTGCCCTGCTCTGGATGGAGACAAGGGAAAGGAGAAAGAGAAGGAGAAGAAGAGGAGGAAGAAGGAGAAGTAACGCTCCCCGACTGGGGACGTTCACCCTCCCACTTCTCCTCTAACACTCGAGCCTTCGAGTGGGCGAGGCGAGCCCGTCTATCAGTCGGATGACGGGATGGAGGATGCTCCCCAACAGCATCCGGGCTCGCCTGTGGAAGAACCTCCAACCCTGGTGGAGGAACACCACCGCCCCTCCAGCAGCCGCAGGTCGGCCGACCTGCAGCAGAGGCCTTCCCGGGAAGTCTCTGCCTCTCCACGGCTGCGCTCGATACCGGCCAGATCTCGGTCTCGCTCTTCGGAGCAGCCGTTGAGATCGCCACCTCCTCGGGGGATCCCAGAGGAACAGCCGCTCTCTTCCACCTCCCGATACACCTCGGCATCCTATGTGGCCAGGTACGCCAGGGAGTCGGAATGGAGAGAGCGCCCGGCCTCTTACCGGTCACACTCACCGTCGTACCGGGACCGGTACCACCGTGACCCCAGAGGCTGGGAGACCTTCCGGAGGTCCCGGTCACCTCACCGGCATCGAGGCTCTCGTTCCTGTTCGCCAGCCCGGGAAGACCCTCGATACCGTCGGCGCCGAAGTCGCTCCCCTTTGGATCGCCGCCGCTCCTTCAGCCGCTCTCCCTCGCCTCGGTACCATAGGGCAAGGGAGCCCTCGCCTCGGTACCGAGCAATATCGCCACCTCTGAGGGTTACAGCAACAGCGACTCGCCCTGCGGAGTCGGTGGTGGCGAGGCAGGCTACGGTCACGACGGCATGCCAGACCACGCCTGTCACCACCAAGAAGGTGAAGTCGGTTGTGGTTGCACCTAAGCGGGACACGGTCACCGTCGCCGTGCCTGCTGTGGAAGAGCCCAGGAAGGCACAGCCCACGACCGCAGTAAAGGAGCTGGAGACGGAGCAACGAGAGGACTCACCGACCTCCGACTCGTATGAGTCCAGCGCTGAGTCGGAGCGTTCGGAGGTGGTGTTGCAGGAGTCTCCTCTCCTGGGATTCGGGGACCTGGTCCCAGATTCAGCTCCGGAGGACGTCCACCAGTTCTCCGCGATGCTGCTCCGCATGGCCTCTACCCTCGGCCTTGATATCGCCGAAGCGGAGCCGGAGGATGACGACCCGGTCTTCTCCGTATTTGAGGGGAAGCCTCCTGCAACTGCCCCGCTGCCTCTTCTACCCCGCATCTCGAGGATCGTGAAATCTGCGTGGGAAAGACTGGCCTCGGCACAACCGATACCGCAGAGGTTGGAACACCTGTACAGGGTGCAGAGAGATAACGCGGGTTATCTCTTCAACCACCCTGTACCGAACTCTGTGGTTGTCGAGTCAGTGCAGACTAAGGGCAGCGGGAGACAGCATACCACCCCGCCGGACAAAGAGGGCAAGAAGCTGAACGCTTATGCACGGAGGTTTTACTCCGCAGCCTCCCTGCATGTTAGGCTGTCCAACACTCAGGCGTGCCTCTCGGCGTACCTGAAGAAGGTCCTCGACCGCCTTCAGCCGGCGTTAGAAGCGGTACCGGATGACATCAGGCAAGCCACCTCTGTCATCTTCAATGAGGCCGTAGCCATCGTCCGGCAGCAGATGGCTTCGTCCCGTCATGCAGTCGAGATAGCCTCCCGAGTCATGGCGGGATCTATCGGCTTGCGGCGCCATGCCTGGCTGCGCCCGGCTGATATTCAGGAGGAGACCCAGAGGCGGATCGAAGATCTTCCCTTTGACGGTGAGGGACTCTTCAATTCCGCCACCGACCAGGCGCTGGACACCTTGGTCAAGGCACGCCTGACCGCAAAGAAGATCAGGCTCCAGCCGACTGCGCAGGCCCGGAGACCGCCTTCCTTCCGCCAGTCCTGGTGATGGTCCTCGATGTCGTCCTTCCACCGTTTGGCCCAGTCTGGCCAGTCGAGGCAGTCCTCTGGCTCCTCATCTAGACGACCTTTCAGGCACCGCCCTTCTTCTTCTTCGAAGAAGTCCTCCTCGGGCACAAAGTCCCGATTTTGACCGGTTTCGCGGGACTCCACAACACCCTCTCTTCGGCCTTCCATCGGCCCTTGGAGACCGACCGACCCTAGCTCGACATCTGGCGGAGTGGCAGCATGTCACTACGGACTCTTGGGTCCTTTCCATCGTCCGTCTTGGCTACGCCATCGAGTTTCAAGATATTCCACCTCGAGGCGTGTATTACTCCACCCCGTCAAGCTCGGTCCTCCTGGAAGAGATCCAGTTCCTCCTCCAGAAAGGCGCGATCGAACGGCTCCCGCCGACAGCCAAAACCACCGGCTTCTTCTCCCAGTACTTCACGGTACCGAAGGCCGACGGTACCCTCTGACCGATCCTCGACCTCAGAGGGGTGAACTGCTACATTCGCCCCAAGAAATTCAAGATGGTCACGCTACCGTCCATCCTGCCTTTCTCCATCGAGGGGACTGGTTCGCCTCCATCGACGACTGGCTGTTGGTGGCGTCCCGCAAACAGAGACTTTACCGAGACGTCCACAGGACGCTGACACTTCTCACTCGACTTGCGCTCCGGGTCAACCCAAAGAAATCCCACCTCGAGCCGGCGAGGACCTTGGATTTCATCGGTGCCACCCTGGACTCTATAACGACCGGAGCGTTCCTCCCAGACACTCGCACTCACACCCTGATTCGAGCCGCCGCTTACGCTCACTCGGCCTCGACACTATCTGCGAGAAAGATCCAGCAGCTGCTTGTCTACATGGCCGCAACAACCGCGGTCACGTACCTCACAAGACTGAGAGCGAGACCTCTTCAGCATTGGTTCGTCCGCACATTCGATCCCCTCCGCGACGAGCAAAGCATCCGGCTGCGGCTGCCGGGAAGTGTCCGCTCATCCCTTCGATGGTGGCAATCGCGGGACAACCTGCTGTCCGGTATGCCCTTTCAACCGCCGACGCCGGGAGCAACGGTAACGACCGACGCCTCCCTGTACGGATGGGGTGCCCACTGCGGCGATCTCAGAGTCCGCGGCAGATGGACCGGCGACGAGACGGCTCTCCACATCAACGCTCTGGAGCTCCTCGCCATCTTGAAAGCCCTCCGAGCGTTCCGCCACATTGTCACCGGACGGACTGTCCAAATTCTGACGGACAGCACCACTGCCGTCTGTTACATCAACGGACAAGGAGGGACTCACTCCACGACCCTGCTCAACATCGCCCTCGACCTGTGGGACTGGTGCATTCGCCTAAAAATGCATCCCGTACCTGTTCACCTGGCCGGGCAGGAGAACACTACGGCGGACGCTCTCAGCAGGGACACCTCATCCCATCACGAATGGTCTCTCTCCGGAGAGGCCTTCAGACTGATTCGGTACCGCTGGGGCGAGCCATCGATCGACCTCTTCGCGACCAGGGAAAACGTAAAGTGCAGCCGATTCTGCTCGAGAGCAGGCCACGACAGGGCCTCCATTGGGGACGCTTTCCAGTTTTCTTGGACAGGGGAACTCCTCTACGCGTTTCCACCGTTCCCGCTGCTCGGTTGGACGATATCAAAGATCCTCGCCGACCGGGCCAACGCAATCCTCGTAGCCCCATACTGGCCGAGGCAGCATTGGTTCGCACCCCTGCTGCAAGCCTCATGAGGCGACCTTCTCCGGCTACCACCGAAGCCAGACCTGCTCTCTCACTCCAGCGGCCGTGTCCTCCATCCGGACCTGCCACGCCTGGCCCTCCATGCCTGGAGGATATTGCACTAGACGATCCCGTCCTTGGTACCGTCCTCACAGCGGCCAGGAAGGAATCCACTCGTCGCAACTACCACTACAAGTGGCGACGCTTCCTGACCTTCGCTACCGAGAGGAGTGAACCGGTATCGCCGGCTAACCTACCTTCCGTCTTGCATTTCCTCCTTCATCTCCGACAACAGGGCCTAGCGTTCCCGTCCCTGAAGGTTTACCTCTCCGCGATCGTGGCATACCAGCCCCCACGATCCCCGGCGTCGGCTTTCTTCAGGCATGGTACCGTGAAGCGGTTCCTGAAGGGTTTACAGCATCTCTACCCACCGGTATCGCCGCCGCTACCGCCGTGGTCCCTTTCGTTGGTGCTGTCGCAGCTGACGAAGCTGCCGTTCGAACTGATGGCGACCTCGGATGACAGACTCCTGACCTTAAAGACTGCCTTCCTGGTAGCGGTTACTTCAGCAAGGCGAGCGGGAGAGATCACAGCTCTTCGAGCCGATGAGCCCTTCACGGTCTTCCATAGGGACAAGGTGGTCCTTAGACCTGACATCTCGTTCCTGCCGAAGGTGGTGTCCAGCTTCCATCTCAACCAGGACATCATCCTACCGGCCTTCTTCCAGAGCCCGTCGACACCGTTGGAACGGTCCCTTCACACCCTCGATGTGCGTCGGGCCCTGGCCTTTTACAAAGACAGAACTGCTGCCTTCCGACAATCACCACATCTTTTTGTTTGCTACGGACGACATCGTAAGGGACAAAAGGTGTCCACCCAGCGCTTCTCCAAGTGGGTGGTACAGACTATACAACTGGCGTACGAGCTCGCGAGGAAGCGTCCGCCAGTCCTTCTTCGAGCCCACTCCACTAGAGCTGTGACAACATCTGCGGCCCTCCTGCGAGGAGTTGACCTGCATGAACTCTGCCGTGTGGCGACCTGGTCCCAACCATCGACCTTCGTGCCCCACTACAGGCTCGACTGCCGGTCGCGCAGAGATGCTCGGTTTGGACGTGAGGTGCTGGCTTCCGTACTCTAGGACCTGACCCGCCATCCAACCGGTAAGCTACACAGTCTCCTAGTGTATGAAGGCACAGAGACCACGAGAAGAAGAACAGGTTGCTTACCTGTAACTGTGGTTCTTCGAGTGGTCATCTGTGCCATCATACACACCCGCCCTTTCCTCCCCTCTTCTCAGGTCCCTGTAGGTTCCATGGCGGATGACAGAACTGAGGAGAGACCGTTGCTCGGCGGGAGGAGCATGCGCAGTACCGGCGTGGGGGAGGGGTTCCCGCCAAGCTAACAAGCTCTAGAAGTTTCCAAACGCTACTGCGCAGGCGCAGAAAATCCTAGTGTATGATGGCACAGATGACCACTCGAAGAACCACAGTTACAGGCAAGCAACCTGTTCTTAGACTGCCTTGGTAGTAAAAAGTCGCATGGACAAATAAGAAACTTGCAAACCTGTCAGATGGCCAAGTGCAAAAATAAAGAACAACCGGGGTAGGTTACCTATTTGTACTTTTGAAGTTATTAAAGATATTCCGGTTTTCAGTTCAGTATATGAGGAAGAGGTTAGAGAAGAATTGATCCCAAGGAAAGATCTTCATACAAGATCTTCATCTTGAAACCAAACTCCTTTAGCCTAGGCATATCTGACTCTCTGGGATTATATAGGAGGTTGCTTGAGAGAGAATAGTCTCCATACTCTTCTTCTTTCTGGGATTTACAACATGAGCACCAACATCATCAGGATGCACATCGGTCCCAAGGTTCTTGGTCCTCTCAGTCTCAGAGCTTGCTTCCAAGTTCTGACCACTCCCTCTCTAGGGAGAGTGAACTGGCACCCGTGTTGTTGTCCATCCATCAACAGGTAACAATCTTTTTATTCAGATAAGCTTTTGACAACTGATTGTTTACAAGGAAAAGGCTTTTATTAATGTACTATTCCATTTTTTTTATCTTAAGCCTTTTTTACTGGATATATTTGAAATGGTTATTAACTCTATAGATAGTGTGATTGTATATTTAGAATATGTTTAGATTATTTTTCTATGTTTTTATCTATATGTGTTCTATCCTTTATCTGTTTGTATTTTAAAAGTCCCAGCTTTGTGGAAAAAGCAGGGTATAAATAAATGAACACATTACATTACAATATAATGCAGTCTCACAGTTGGGACCCTAACAAACATGTACTTAGGTATCCCGTGCATCTATTTTACTTCTCACATTGTCATTGGGGATGTCCTCTGGTTTTTATATGGGACTGATCATGGTCATTCATTGCACTATGTTCACTCATCGTGATATCAACTTGGACTGTTATTCACTGAGTAACTTTGTTACATTGAATTGAGACCACTCACCATGCTACCTATTTAGCTACCTTTGGACTCTCATCAGTTCCAGTTGAATCTATGATACCAATAGTGAATTCAACACAACCTTAGTTTTTGGGATAAACATTGATTCACTGTTGAATCTCAATTGTGATACGCTCCTCCATATCAAAATACCATGATTATTGCCTGCCTTGTTGATGCTGGATTTAATTCTGACCCTTGTCACTATATCAGCGTTGACAAGAAAACAGTTACAACCAGAATCAGATCCTGATTTCAGTTTTCTTGCTTCCCCAAAACAACATATTCAGCTCCAACTTCATACCTGTCTGTTCACGCCAGCTGTGCCCTGTGCATATCCCTGGCTTCTGCTACTCATAGTTCAGCAAGCTTGTCATCTTCTCATCCTTCAGATGTTCAGCCACATAACTCCCATTCCCTTCTTCAGGATTTTGGCTTAGATTATAAATTAAATTATTTTGGTGATACAACTGGCACAGAGCAAAAATAACAGTAATAGAAGCAGGTTGGTTGTGCAACAATAACAGTATTAGAAGCACATTAGTCATGTGACTGTGCTAAGTTGTGTGCTACTACTAGGGAAATCAGACATTTCCAAGAACATTACCCATTTTGACTGAGAAAAAGACTACTCCAATGCTACTCTAACACTGTTTCTCTAGACTTTTTTAAATAACCTTATTTATGTCATTAGTATGTATCCCCATAACTGTCTCTTGGCAGTTTAAAAAAACATATAAAAGCAAGTGAACATATAAAAGCAAGTGAAAAAGAAAAAAAATAGAATGAAACTTTAACATTGTAGCAAACATAAAAATCCACTGGAATTCCATGATGATCTGGGAAGTTTGTTCCAATGTCAATTTCACAACTCCATGCTGTGGGCAGTTCTCCTGAACTCTCCTGGCTCACATATTTCATTATATTTACAAATGGCTGAATGGATATGTAGACTTGCACAAGCTATCTGGAGAGTTAAGAATGGTTGTATTAAGACTGCTTTCATTGAAAGCAACAAATAGTACCTAGATTTTAATGAATAACTCATATTTCCAGCTCCTGAAAACAACCATAGCAGAAACAGACCATGGAGCTCCAGCCAATCTTACTGACTGTGCAACTGTAAAGCAGGAAACTCCATGGAAGTAAAAAGGCAGGATTTGCAGATCTGTAATATATAGTATCATCCATATTATTTTCTTTTCAGACTGATGAATTTCAGTCCTTTGAGAAGGAAAAGCTCTCTTCCATGAGTCCTGCGTTGATGCGTGCTAAAAAATTGCTGCAAGGAATCACTGAACCCCGTCGTAGATGCCTTGAGGAACTTGCACGCCGGAGGGATTTTGTCAGTTGGGTCAAAGAGGCTTTGGAAGGTAGAACAAATGCACATCTGCTCTGTTTTGGAGGTCTCTGGGCAAAGTGTAACAGACAATAATTCTATAGTACATTTGGCAAGGTCCACTTTTATAGTGGGGTGCTATCCTTTGTTTGTCTTCTCCTCCATTCACTTTTCTCCATCTCATACCTCCATTTTCTTGCACAATAAGGAGCAGGCACTTACACATGCATATAATCATCCTTACTTTTGCTGATGCACAGACAAGCAATTAAACAGCACTGAAAAAAAAATACAAACATATATAATCAGCTCTATCACATGTACTCTTTAACAGACCATCATATGCATATCACTGTGTGGGAAGGGAAGGGCAGAGGATTTTTTTTTCAATTCCATGTCTTCCTGTCAGATTTCTATGAGCAAGGGAATCTGGCAGTAGGTGGGATATCAGTGGGATGTGATTTTGGGGTGGGTCAGGGAGTTAGAGGCAGAAAGGATGAAAATATTAAGTAACTAAATATGTGCTCTGACTATGTTATGATAGAAGTAATTCAGCAAAGGAGGCAGAATGCCCTGGTGAAGTTCTTGATAAAGGTTAGGAACACCCAATTGCTTTCTCACTTGAACATCTGTAGCTGGCAGCTCTCTTTTAGAAGAAAGTAACAACACTTTAAATCCATTTTCCTGCCTTCTTTCTTTATGGTTGACATCATTATACAACTTTTAGTAGATGCAAAATAAGCCAGAACAACCAATGCAAGCACTGAATGATTTAGTTAAGATGGTTCAAATGGATGATGTAGTAGAAAGATCTGTAGTGCTTTCAGGAAAGAAGCTCATTGATATTAAATATCATGATGTATTCTGCAGTGAGTTCTTTTTTCTCTCCCCCACCCCTCATTCCCATTAGATATAAATGAGCTGAAGGTGTTTGTGGACCTGGCCTCTATCTCTGCGGGGGAGAATGACATGGATGTGGATCGTGTGGCTTGTTTCCATGATGCTGTGCTTGGTTATTCTTCCCTGTTATATGAGTTGAAGCAGGAAGCAGGGTTTGATGAGTTCCTGATGTGTTTGGAGAAACTGTGGAAAGCCCTGGAAAGTGATTGTAATCTCCCCAAAAAACTGGTAATTCCTGCTGCAAACCTTAGCCCGTCTTTTTTATCTGTTCCTGTGTAACTTTGCATTTGATAAAGATAATAAATGTGTTTTCTGTCTAGTATGGAACAACTGAGAACAAAATTGTACTCAATAAAATAAAGTTATTTTATTGTATGGTACCCAAACAAGCCTAAGATTAAGAGACCACCAGCATGTGATTTATATGTGAACATAACATTGAGGCCTACCTCTACCACATACACCACTATGTGTATTGTGTCAGTTGCTGAATTCAGTAGCATGTTACTTGGACTTTTGTGAACTGTCACTGTGCTCAACAGTGCAGAATGTGAGGAATTCAAAACATTCTCTGCTTTGGAGAGAATTACCATTTCTCTCCAAGTTGCCGATATATAATGTGACCAGCTGTGGATGATACCATTGTCTAGTTTAGCTGTGTTGTGTGATTTGATATAAAGCCATTGGAATTATTCCGGATCATAACTTCTTGATGTATCCCACAGTGTGATTCTGCAAGGCATTTGGAATGGCTAAAAACTATAAAAGAGAGCCATGGCTCTGTGGAGCTGTCATCTATATCACTGGCAACTACAATCAATAGTAAAGGAATCTATAAAATTAGAACCCCAGCTGAAGGTCAAAAGGTAAGATGTTGCTCAAAAGAATCTGAGGCTTACATTGTTCTTGGAAGATCACCATAAATATTCCAAACCATATTAATAACCAGAAGTACTAGCTTTACTTGTTCTTTGCCATGTGCATCCTTCTTTGTTTTGCTGGTCTTTCTCCCCATTCCATCCTGGTGCTTATTCTTCTACTTCCCGCATTCCCTATTGATTGTGTAGTACTCTTGTCAGTTTCTCACCATCATAGCTGTCTCTCTTAATTGCAGAAGAAGGCAGCACATGGAGCCACACTGGGGCCTCATGAGAGCTGACTGTTCTGGTGCTACTCCCAGCTTTGTCTTTCCTGGTTGTGGGTAGCCTGAAATCTAATGGTTGAAAATAGTGCTGCAGGCTCAAAAAACAGAGTTTTTAAATTTGCTAAAATTAAGTTCTGGGCAGCCATTATTCTAATGTGGAGATAATTATTTAGTGAGTGACAGAAAAGAGACATTTGTTCATAGTGTTCACATGATGGTTAACTTAAATATTCCTTATCCCATAGCTGCTTTCCGCTGATAGCATTTTCTAGATCTAGTTGCTGGTACAAGCATACCTCAGTTAACATATTAGATGTGTTCTTGAACATTACTTTTTGAATAGAAAATGTGGTACCAGAGGAAGAAATAAAATGGAAAGATAAGAGAGAGGTTGCTATATACCACAAAAAGAAGATCAGTTCAACATGTTTCAGCAGACTGTTTTCAAAATTGACAATATGCACATACAAAGTGAAAGATCTGATTAGGTAAACTAAAATTTTCAACCTTGTGGAGACCACTGGAAGACTTTTTCCAAAATGCACTTAGGGATGTTGTTTTCTTTTCTTTTACCAGTCTCTACTTCTCTTATGATTTCCATTTTGGTGGCTAAGCTTTTATAGGTCTATGTAATATTTTTTAATATGTTGGAGGTAACTGATGAGGCAGGCTTACCTGCTTTCTCCTTTTGTCTCTGTTTTGCTGTTCAGATATTCTCAGTAAGAGATTTTGAGGCGTAGCTGTTGTTTCCTTTAACTTTTAAAGGCAGGCATACACACTACAATAGGATCAGCTGGAGTAGAATCCCACTGAAACCTTATTTCACTGTTTACAGCAAACACATCGCTACAATCTAGCAGGCAAGATCTATTTCTCCAGGTCTCCTCCACCATCCTCCCAGTGCCTTGCTGCTAAAAAAAACTTTCAGCTGAACAAAGGACAGGGATTAAAAGTGGGGGTTGAGTTCTAAAAAATTAAAAAGAGCTTCTTTGTGAGAAGCTTTGTTGACTGAGAGGCTGTATTAACTAAGAAATTGTTTGTAGGTGCAAACATCCCTGTCATTTGGCAGAATTCTTTCAGTGTACAGTGCTCACTCTTGTTTATTATTGATAGCTGCTGTCTCTAGTCATGATAGAGGGGAGAACTTGAATGACTGTATAAATAATAAAAAAGTCAGATTTCATTTGTAATAATTATTATTTGTTGGAAGGTTTCTCTGGACACTGTCTTATGCCTGACCATCCTAGAAAGCCACGGACATCTAGAAGAGATACGACAATATTCTCTGGAAGAGCTCAGAGAATTAATGAATAAATTGATGTTAATGTCAGGGAAGGTAGAACAAAGTGCAGAAGTAGACAAGTTTTCTGAGGTAAGTTTTCACTTGGATCTTCTGTATGTGGTTGAGAGTGCTAGCATACTGCACCAGTCTTATCTTAATTATATGAGTAAAAGAGGGTGGTTAAGAATAAGGAGGAAAAGAGAGGAGTGGGTAGAATGCAAAATGGGAGACATGGGGGACAGAGAAGGGGAGAAGCCAAGAGAGGAAAACAAATTGGGGAAATGGTGTTTGGAAAACTTTTTACTAAATTATTCAAGAGCCTATCAAAGTATGTGCAGTACACTGAAGAATTGGGAGGAGTTCATTGCAGCTCATTCTTACAATAACATAAAACAAAAATCAGTCCGGAATAGAAACAAGAGAGGGGAAGAAGTTACTGTACAGAGTCACAGTGTGCCCCGCAACCCATGATGAGAGGCTCATGGGGGGAAACATCTGCCTTTCAAACCTCACAGGCTTGAAAGGGCCAATATAATATTATATTAGAATTGTGCTTTACATAGTAATATACAATAGAACACAGATCATAATGTGATCAGCAGAGAAGAGGTTTCTGCTAAAAGTCATAATGGACTCCCACTACCCAGAAAGACTGCAAACATTTTCTTGCATATAGGCCCATGGGGTGTGGTTACTGCCTGTAAAGACTTAAGAGGCCTGACATAATGAAAGTACCCTTGTTCCCTGAGGGGCTTGTTACTCTGCTAAGCAAGCAAATGACTCCCACACACATACCATATTTGCCGGTGTATTAGATGCACTGATATATAAGACGTGCTCAATTTCCAGACCTTATTTTTTAGGGGAAAAAAATTAGTACCCATCTGAGCCAAAATACATAGGAAGGGGGAGAGTGAAAGGAGATGTGCCACAAGGATTCCCCCTTTCTATATTTTACTTCTGAGGTTTCCCCTTGGGCAAATCCCATTCTCTCAGCCTCAGAGGCAAGCCATGACACACCCCACCCGAACAAATCTTGCTGGGAAAACTCCTCCATAAACTGGAGCTGAGTTGCAGACACTTAAGAAAAGCAACTGGGAAGGGGGAATGAAGACAGGAGCCACTGAGCCCTGTGCAGAAAAGGGGTGGGGAGGCAGCAAAAAGAGGGAGCTCAAAGCATCTGGAGGCTGCTTCTCTTCTTTCTAGGCCCCCCTCTTCTTGACTCATTTTCTTCTCCCCCCTCCACACAAAAGGGTGGAGGCTAGGGCAGAAAACAAGAACAAGCAGCTCCTTGGGAAGAAACCAGGCCTCCCATTCAGGCTGGGAGGGAAAAAAGTGCACCGCCATCCCACTCCTTTCCCCACCCCAGAACAGAAACCAACAGGGTTTTGCAGGCTATGCTGAGCAGGAGCCAACCAACTGTAGGAGGGGGGAACTGGGAAAATGGCCTTTGCCACAGCATAGACAATTCCTTACTCTCCCCTGTCCCACAGGTGGTTGCTCCAGGAAAAAGACCTGGCGGGGGGGGGTGAATGGGAGGAAGGAGGGAGGGGCTGCAGCAGGGTGGGCTCTTCGTCTCTTAAAGGGGCTGCCAATGTTTTCCTACTTTTTTTTTCTTAAACCCAGAGAGCTTTATTCCCCACAATTCAATAGTCTACAGAAGGATTAAACACAAGAAGTAAGACTGTATAAAGTACAAGCCCCACTCTAAGTGGATTGTTTGCAGTAGTCTTCAAAGCACTGTATTTACTAGTGTATAAGATGCACCCCATTTTCAGATGGCATTTAAAGGAAAAAGTGCATCTTATACGCCAGCAAATACGGTACTCTCATTCCATTCCAAGATTCACTTTTTTCTTGTTCCCCCCGCCCATTGTTTTTCTCTTCTTTCCCAAATGTAACTGCTTATATTCTACAAACTCGGCTAGTCTGCTCTGACCTGGGATTGCAAAGTTCTTTTTCTTCTCTTCCATCTTCCCTGCTGTTTTCCCAAAGATATTAAACAGATTAGTCTGCCTAAGACAGCAAAGTGACACATTTTCTGCAATTCTAATACATTAGAATATATAAAGTAGCTGGCTTTTCTATTTTATTGAATGTGACAGAGAGAGAGGCACCCAATTTAATGCATGCTAATAGCCTAACTCACTATGATATACTCTGGACTTTGTTGTTAGTTGGGGTGTCCAGAAAATGAGGTGAAATCTCTAGAAAAATCTAGTAAATTAATAATGAGTTAAGTCTAAGCTCTGGCCTGAAGTCAGACTGAAAGTTCAGCATATATTTATCTGATCCGTCAAAGCCTCAGTGATCCATGATTAAATTTAAAAACTAAAACTATTAAAATTTGAATATCTTGCATATTTCTATTCTTGAACCAGAGCTCATTGTCTGCTTATGTTCTGAGAATATTGAAGTCAAAAAGTTAAAAGAAGAGGAGAAGCAGCCTTGAGGATATTTAACATTAGCTTTTATGCATGTATTGGCTTTCTCTGTAAAATGAGTGAACTTGGGATATGTTATGATGTCATCCTAATTAATTTCTACAGGAATATTTTAACAAGAAGTTGTGTAAATTTATGAGCTTCACATTCAGTAGTTGCATCTTCCATGTGTCCACTGGAAAGAGATGAATACAAAGCACTTGATCTCCAAAACCACTAAATTGAAAGTTATAGAGTCCTAGTTGTAGTAACAGTTTAGTTCAATAACTACATTCATTCCGCCACATTCACTAAGGTTAGAGGCACAGGATCCCCGTGAAAGTGGAAAAACCGTGAATAACTCTAGGCCCTCCCAAACCATATTTCACACACACAAAAAAGTATGATCACCGTATTCAACCCACCATGCATTCCTTTTTGGCATCGAGGTTCCTTCACAAGGCAGAAGTGGTGGGCTGGTAGGGCTTCTTGCCACCTCCACTGCTTCCCCACAGCATTTTAAAGAGAGACTTACAAGCCTCATTTGCAGTTTCTCAGTCTCATGAGGCTTTCAGTCCCTATTAAAAATGGCATAGGGAGGCAGCAGAGGTGACAGCAAATGAAACCTGCAAATGTGGAGGGCTAACTGTAGTAATAATTGTTTTGTTGGCAAGACATACTCTATCAAGGTTAATATGAAGCAGAGTTGTGATCAGTGACTCCACATAGTGAAGCTGTGAACTTAAGTTATTGAAAGAATTTTTATGAGATTCAGCACCATATGCTTGCCAAATATTCCTTTCTGTCAAGCCATACAGATCCTCTGAGGGTTCTCTTTGACTTAGTCTACAAAATGAAGCAAAGTATATTCACTATCTTTTCACTGGAGTTGGGTTAACACTGCCTAGGGAGTTATTTCTTAGTCTTGAACCATTTCTTTCCTCCAATAATGCTTAGCAGCTCCATTTTGAATAAAAGTTTCTTAACCAGTTTTTAAATTTGAGGTAGATCCTGATTAGGATATAATGAAACGTAGTGGGCATCTTACGAGGCCAGCACTTTATGCCATCTCCCTAAGTTCGGTTTAGGAATATTACTTATATCTTTAATTGGAGCCAGTTCCTTGTGTGATTGAAAAGTCTGTGATTTTCTTAAAAAATTACTCTGTTATAGTGACTCAATATTAAAGATGATACTCATCTTGAAGCTCTTTATTCAGACTGAGGGCTTCTTTGCACCACACTGTTATAATGCCACTATTCCACTTTCAACATCATGTGGAATTCTGGGGTTTATAGTTTACTGATGCCAAAGAGCTCTGTGGCAAAGAATTGTCCCTGAACTGTAAACCACAAGATTCCACAGGATGTTGAAAGTGTAATAATAGCACTATAACAGTGTTACCGCAGTTTCTAGCCCAGATTTGTGGGATATTAGATATCATTTTGATATCAATAATTTGGCTTACCGTACCCCTTTTTCCTCCATGTGCTTGCGAGGCCCCTGGACAAGCATGCATACAGGCACGGCAGCTAATCGCTCAAATATTCCAAACAAATACAGGTAGGCAAGAAATAACCGACCTGCCGCTTCAGGAGACCTCAAGGCAAGTACCACACTATGTATGCATGCTACTTACAAAGAACTCCCTGTCCCGAGCAGGCAGCTTGACTAGCCGAATACTCATCTGTCAAGCACTCTGCATTTGCATACTGGCTACTCTGTTGACAATTCGATCTTAACTCAATCATGTAAAATTCTGACCTTTGGAGGCTTTGTCTCCAGCCTGAAACACATTGTTGCCCCCAAGAACAGACTAGCCTACGGCCACATTTTCCCCTATAAAAACCCCTGACTTTGAGAGCTTCCCGGGATCGCTCCCTGCTTCCATCCTGCCTTGCTGCCGCTTCGTTTGGCGAGCCTTCCCCTCAGTTCCACATGCTGAGAAACTCACGAACTTCTTCTTCAGACTACCCGGGCTTCAGGACAGGTGTAGTATTTCCCATACCAAAACTTCCTCTAAAAATCCCTCTATCCAACTCCAACCTTTATTTCTACAGTTCTCTGAGTGAGTGTGTTGCATACACTTGTTTGGCTGTATTTTAATAAAAACAACAATTATTATTTTACTTCTGTTTGCTCCTTGACTCGACCTGACCCCATAGACATTGGGTAAAAGATCTCACTCCATTGCCCTGCCTCTCATATTGCTAGCTTGTGCTCTTTTGACTAATTCCCAACTTTGTAATATTTAGAGCATACTTAGCTGCCCCTCACGG
Source organism: Ctenosaura bakeri (assembly GCA_948474755.1). Taxonomy (NCBI): domain Eukaryota; kingdom Metazoa; phylum Chordata; class Lepidosauria; order Squamata; family Iguanidae; genus Ctenosaura; species Ctenosaura bakeri. The sequence goes on along the minus strand of CAOLHI010003172.1, from coordinate 87,076 downwards.
GATCCCCAGAAATCAGGGTAACAACAGTGTAGTGCAGAAAGGCTCTGAAAGTTAGAGTAAGTAAGTTCCTAAATGCTTACAGATTATAGACAGTTAGCTACAGCTCTCAAAGTGAGTGGAATTGACTCAAATCTGTTTTTTTGGCAGTCCAGTTGATGGTGTGGAACATGTGGAACACTTGTTGTTGTAGTAGTAATACCATTTAAATTTACTTTCAATGCTATTTTGTGTTCCCTTATTCTGTGCTCAGGTATTTTCAAGTGTCCAGAGACTTGCACTGTCCTTTATAGACCTTTATTGTGCTGGAAACATGCTCTTCCGATCTTGGATTGCTGAAGTATATTGCTCATCTAAGAACGAATTCTGTATAATCATGGACTTCAAAGTGATTGCTAGCTGTAACCTTTTTGGAAGTGGAGAAGTAACAGAAGTTCTGCCAGACATCTGCCGGAAGATGGAGAGTTTCCTTGGGAAGTGGAACCGCTTCATGTCTGAAAAGAGATCCCAGTACTTCTATCTGAATTACTACAGAGCTGAGCAACTTGTGTATTTGTGCAGGGAGCTTGGCTCAACACACCCCAGTGAGGCAGCCTTGATGATGTTGTCGCTGATAAAGCCTAACTGCAGTAAACAAGAAGTCCAGGAGATCTACAGACTAGTAAAATCTGAGAAACTAAAGAGGAATTTTACTGATCTCTGTGGGCTGGTCACAAGTGAGAGAGAGTTGACAGCACAGCTGGAGCATATCTGGGACTCCTACATGGAGAGCATGGGCTCATTCTTTCCACATTGCTTGGACATTGAAACCCTCGGTGCTTACCTTGACAAGCTGGCAGGATTGGAGAAGAGGAATGTTGTGCGGATATTGCCACAAGGTCTTCATGCTGGCAGGCCCAACCTCATTCTCTGTCCTCGTTCTGAAGTGTTGGCCTCAGCCCTGGCCATCTACATGAACAGTCCAGAGGAGATGCTCCCCTCCTACGATGAGGTCTTGCTGTGTACAGCGCAGACCAGCTATGAGGAAGTGGTGCTGTTTCTGAGGCGGTGCCTCACCCCAGGCTGCAAGGAGAGGAAAATTTACACTTTACTTTTTGCTGATGAGTTGAGCTATGATGTTGGCTATAGGTCTGAGGAACTGTTCCAGAGCCTTCACTTGAAGCATCAGGATGATTATCGCCTAGTGATCCTCTGCAACTGTGAGAGAGAGCATTGCTATCTTCCTTCTGTCTTCAGTCAATACAAAGTTCACATGATCCCTCACCAGCCCTTGAAAGACATCCAGAGTTATCTTGAGAATCATTATAAAGCCACTCAGTCTGCAAATTCATTAGCTTCTGTTTTCAAGAACCAGTTGTGTGTTGGAATTGTATCTTCCAAAAGAGCTGGAGTGGGTAAGAGCAGTACATTCAAAAATAGTTCCCTCCTAATTTCAGTGTGCCTTGGCCCACTTCGGATGTTACATTCAGTCAAGAATGGGTAACGTGCAGCCCTCCAGGTGTTGTGGAACATGAGCTCCCAGCAGCCCTTTCCAGCACAGCCAGTGATGAAGGCAGATTGGATTTTCAATCCAGGCAGCAGCTAGAGAACCACAGATTGCCCACCCTTGAAGTAAATAACAGTTTAGCATCCCGTTCCGCACCCCACCCTCAGAGATAAATAAAGGGCCGTGTATCTGCTCCTCTTTCAGTGTGCATACCCCGCAGATGTGGACAGGTTTCACTTCTAGTTAACTAGGATTCACTCTCACTTACTGTGTTCTCTAATTCCAGCAATTTATGGTTAATGTTAAATTTCAAACAATAAGTTATAAAACATGCTTGTTTCAACAAACTTTGGTAACTGTTACCCATTTACTGTTAATAGCGGGGTGTCTTGCCAGTCTTTCACTGTAGGGTTCCCACAGGGAGAAGGGAACTCAATGGCAATTCACTACCAGCACAGCTGTCAAAAACAGTTTAGGGTTAAGTTAATGTTGTTGTTAATAACTTTGATAAGTTAAAATTGGAAGAAGTTGTTTCTGAATTGTTCAGCCACACTAAGGGAGGAAGGGCAAGGGCAAGAGCAAGCACATTAGTGAGTTAGCTTGTTTTCATTATCTGAAACTTTGGTTAAGCATGATGTCCAAAGATAGCCTTAAGTCTAAAACTGTGGTATGTGTAAAATCTCCATTCACAAGATAATATGAGACTCAGGTTTAGAAAATAGGTTTTAGAATTCTTCTGTTTCCCTTTTGTACATACATTCCAATTGAGAAAGATTTTGACTTTTCAATTATGTAACAAATTGTTATTGCTATGTACAGTTTTTAAAACAAAACTGAAGTGATTGAGACAGAGTAGGGTGCTAAAGTTTTGGGGCCAAAATTCATTTTCCATGCTTGTGAAACATTTAAAGTTTGCAAAAACAAAGAAGATTTTTCCTTAGGATCTAAGAAGTTTAACAGAGAAAGAAAAAAATTGTAAGATCATTAACTTACAGTGATAGTGTTAAATTGGAACACTAAATTGTCCAGAGGAATTCCTCATCCATGGTCTATTTACAACTTTCCTGAAAACTATATTTTCTCTCTTCCTCATTCTCTCCATAGCTTATAATATATTTCTAAAACAGCACCATGCATTTCATTTATCATGTTTTTATTTTAAATTGTCCACTGTTTGATTCCATTTTCATATTACTCTTTGAGCACCAGTTGTACATACTTTGTAAGATCAGTACTGGAATGACTGGGAGGAGGGACAGAGAGGGCTCAGCGGCGTCTGTTGCCTAAGGCAGCAAGTTAAAGTGCCTGTAGAAATATATTGACTTCAGAGCAGATATTTCAGGCAGCTGCTTTGTGGAAAGCTTGAAGAGGACAGCGTTTATCTCAATAGTGGTCAGATGGCGCAAGTAAATTAATTCCTTATCACTGGAGGTACAAAAGGTTTCACAGCGTAACTACAAAGAAGTATTCCCAAAACAGAAAGCATCCACTGAGGTTGGTATATGTTGAGAGAGAAAAACACCTTCTGTTGACCTAGCTGATGTTTGCAGTACATTGATTACACAAGTCCCCTACACTGCCCTATATGCCTTCTACGTGTGTGTGTGCACACGTGCACATGTATGCACATGTGCCCTAAGGTCACCTGTTAACTTACAATAACCATATGAATTGCACAAGCTTTTCTTAGGCAAAGAATACTCAGAATTGGTTTGCCATTGCCTTCCTCTGAAATATAGTTCATAGCAACTGGAATTTCCTGGTGGTTCTTCCATTTAAGAACTAACCAGGCCTGACCTTGCTTAGCTTCCAAGATTTCAGGGTATTTATGCCTGGATGCTTCTTATATGTTGCTAAATCAGATTCTGAAAACTGTTTTGAACTCAATTCAATGTAATTTTTATTCCTCTTCCGTGTCCATTAATATCTAAAATGTTCCTTTGTTAAAAATTGTAGGAAAATCTCTCTTTGTAAAGAGGCTGCATGAGAAAATGGAAGCAAAACTGCTCAACAGAAGAGTACCTTTAAAAACTATTAGAATATTAGATCCATGCATAGATGAAAGCAAAGTGCTAAAGTCTCTCCTCCCACTCCTTGACCACCAGCACCAGAAACAGCCCATGATGTTTCATTTTGATATCACTTCTTCAGTGAGTATTCTACAGTTTTGACAAAGTTGTTCCTTCATCCCGTCTTTCTCACTGAATAAGCCATTCTGTTACTGGATTTATGTACATTTATAATCAATAAATCATTGAGTAAGGTGGATCGATTTCAAGAAAGATGATTTAAACCACCACAAGAAAACCCCAGGTTAGATCAGAGATTGAATAATTTGTGGTTCAATAATTAGTTCGAAACACAGATTCAGGTTTTCCTTCTTTTTTCATGTTTAATTATAGTTAATACGTGTGAGCGTGACAGAAATGCTAATTCATTTTATAAAACATAGCTGTAGGTAGTATGTTTGTGACAAGACTGAAATTTGAGTTGTTATTTTGAAATAAATGCTGAGGAATTTAAGATTTAAAGCATTTGATTTGTATTTTGCTTTGCTCTTCTCTCTCTTTCTCTTTTTTAAATCACATACTTGTTCATCCACTCTTCTGATAAGAAAACATCTCTCTTTGTTTGTTGATCCATAACGCTTATGTATTCTTCTAGGTTCAGACTGGAATTCCAGAATTCTTGTTCAAACTGCTAGTTTTACAGTACCTGGCAGATACAGATGGAAAACTCTGGCTGAGGAAAGAGTGCCACTTATACGTTATAGAAATTCTTGAAGTGTCTCCCTCATCATCAAAAAAGCAAACAAGATCTGTAGGTATCTGTGGGTATATATACTGGCTGCGTTCCTGATTTTGTAGTGTACATTTTTTTGTTGCATAGTCCTCCTCCACTCCCAAAATTCTTTTACAAAATTTGTTTGGTTCTCTACAAAGTTGAATTGTGATATAGTCCTATCTAGTGGTAAAAGTGTCTTGGAATTTCTTCATGTTAAAATAATATACGTGGGAATTCTGTATGGCTCAGTGTGACTTAATAGTTCCACATGTGATACTATGCCACAGTAGGCCATTCACCACACCAGGACTTAGTGAAGAGCTGAAGTGAAGAGGAATTAGGAGAGTATCTGGCTATGTGCCTGTAGGAAGACACAAAATTATTCCAACATATGTGGAGGTTCTTCAGAGCGCTGTGGAAATCTTAGTGGATTATGTAATCATTCTCTCCCATTTCTCCATGAAGCACAGAATGGCCATGGTGGGCTGCAGTGACTGGGGCTTTGGTTGGTGGAGAAGAAACAAGGAAATACTAACATGTGCCTTGCCTTATCACTCCCCCCTAAAAAAAAAAAAAAGACATGTGCAGTCTTATGCACATGTACATACCTAAAAGGATACCAGCCACAGTCTGTTGAGATAGTAATGATTTCAGAAAAATGCTAACAAATTTAAAGTGGTTGTTGGTGTCAGCAATGAAAACCATAGTGATCCCAAGAAGAAAGCTTTTTCTGTCTAGTGGGAAGGAGGCACGCAAGAAGGTTTTGTATCAGTGGTGGGGAATCTCATGCCTGAGGCCAAATCCAGCCTTTCTCAGAGGGTTAATCAGATAGTCACTCCCCCTTCTTCATGACACCATTGTTTGGCTTTCCGTTCTTTTTTCTTTCAAAAAGGTTGAAATGCCTTTCCTAACACTTTGGTTCTGAGAGTGAGAGATGAAAGCTCAAGTATATTGGCATTCGGGGTTGCTCTGTTTAGCCTTTGAGCTCGCTAATCACTGGGATACAGCTCTCATAACTCTCTGAAGTTGAATTCTGCTCTCAGACTGGAAGAGTTTCTATACATTTGTTTTGGTTTACCTGCTTCCTGGGAAGGTAGAAATCACATGAACAAATGTTTTGGACTAGTACTATATGGCTTTGACCTGTATGGCTCTTCCTAACATCAGTGCAATCTCATAGCAAATTGTAAAGTATTGTGGGAGTGTAGGGGGAGAAGTTTGAATGAAGACTTTTTTTTCCCAGTCAAAATTAAAATAAAGTGTTGGATATTTATGGCAGAGAATTAGGAAGCACATTTTATGGGATTTTGATTTGGCTGGAAATGTTACAGATAGAGGTAAACTGGAAAGCAAAAGAAGAACTGATTTTGCTTATACTAAAGATGTACAAACATGTAGTATTGAATTATCAATCCTGGCTCCAATATCAAATCGAATGCTTTGGAAAAGTGATAAAGCCTATAAGAAAGGGAGGAATAAATGTCGTGAATCTTACTATAATTCCTATGATCTTGCAATAACTTTTTCTTCTCTGCATTTTTTTTTAGATTTTTCCAGGTTTGAAATTCAGCTTTCTTGATGTGTTTCCGAAAATATTCTGCAGATCTCCCAAGGAAGTACTAGAAATGGACACCCAGAGAAATTCATATCATAACCCCACAGATGCAGGAATAGATCATGAAGTGTTCTGTAGTGAAGCTTTTCAGAGACCATTCCAGTATTTAAGAAGAGTTAACAAAGGAGACAATCTTGACAGATTCCAGTATGAAGAAGGCTCAATTGAAGGGACTCCTCTAGAATGCTTACAGCTGTTTCTGATACACTGTGGAGTAATAGATCCTTCTTGGTCAGAGCTAAGGAACTTTGCATGGTTTTTGAACCTTCAGCTCAGAAACTGTGAAACCTCAGTGTTTTGTAATGCTGATTTTGTGCAGGACACCCTGCAGGGTTTCAAAAATTTTGTGGTCAACTTTATGATTTTAATAGCAAAAGATTTTGCCACACCTTCACTCAGCATTTCTGATGAGAGTCCTGGGAGGCAGTTTTTTGATATGGAAGGAGTCACAGAAGAAGATCTTGCTCCATTTCGTATTCGGAAAAAGTGGGAGTCTGAACCCCACCCATATATATTCTTCAATGAGGATGGTGTATCCATGACATTCATTGGTTTTCATCTCCAGCCCAATCCCAACGGTAGCATCGATGCCATCAATCCTCTGAATGGAAATGTCATCAAGAGAAACGTAATGACTACTCAGTTGTACGAGGGACTGGCTCTTCAGAAAGTTCCATTCAACGTTGATTTTGATGCACTGCCCAGACATGAGAAAATTGAGAAACTTTGCATGGTTTTAGGAATCCAATGGCCTCTTGATCCCGATGAAACGTATGAACTCACAACAGACAATATACTAAAAATCCTTGCGATAGAAATGCGGTTCAGGTGTGGAATCCCTGTTGTCCTCATGGGAGAAACCGGCTGTGGAAAAACCAGGCTTATAAAATTCCTGTGTGAACTACGCAAGAGTGGTGCCGCTGCTGACAACATGAAGCTTGTCAAAGTCCACGGAGGCACCACAGCAGAGGCCATCTATGCAAAAGTCAGGGAAGCAGAAGCTCTAGCTATTGACAATAAGCAGCAATACCAGTTTGACACAATCTTATTTTTTGACGAAGCCAACACCACAGAAGCTGTCAGTAGCATTAAAGAAGTTCTGTGTGACCACACAGTACAAGGAGAGCCTTTGCTTCACAATTCAGGCTTGCAAGTCATAGCTGCGTGCAATCCTTATTGCAAGCACACTGACAAAATGATTCAGCGCTTGGAGTCAGCGGGCTTAGGATATCGTGTCAAAGCAGAGGAGACAAAAGAGAAGCTTGGCTCTATTCCTCTTAGACAGCTTGTATACCGTGTCCATGCGCTCCCCCTAGCATGATGCCCCTAGTGTGGGATTTTGGGCAACTGAACAACTTCACTGAAAAATTGTATATACAGCAGATTGTACAAAGACTTACCAGGTCAATACGAATGTCTAAGATAGAGATTCAGATAATAACAGATGTGCTTTTTGAGTCTCAGACATACATGAGGAGAAGGACTGATGAATGCAGTTTTATCAGCCTCAGAGATGTGGAACGCTGTGTGGAAGTCTTTAAGTGGTTCCATGGCCACAGTGAACTATTAATGAGGCATCTGGAGAAGCATCTGGCAGAGAAGAAGACTGCTAAAGGTTTTGTCCCAAGAGACAAAGTGATTTGGTCCTTGGTTCTTTCCATTGGTGTTTGCTACCATGCTTCCTTAGAAAGGAAGGAGGAGTACCGAAAAGTCATCAGCAAAATCCTCCCAGAGCCATATGATCATGAAAAGGGAATTCTTGAAGAAATTAGCTTAGTTCAGGATTTTTTTCTGAGTGGTGCACCTCTGAGGGACACAATAGCCAGAAACCAAGCCTTGAAAGAAAATGTCTTCATGATGGTTATCTGCATTGAACTAAAAATCCCCTTGTTTCTTATTGGGAAGCCCGGGAGCTCAAAATCTCTTGCCAAGGCCATTGTGGCTGATGCCATGCAAGGCCAAGCAGCATATTCCGAGCTTTATAAGGAGCTGAAACAAATCCATTTGGTGTCTTTTCAGTGCAGCCCACACTCTACCCCTGAGGGAATCATAAATACTTTCAAGCACTGTGCTCGCTTCCAAGAAGGGAAAAACCTGAAGGAGTACGTGTCTGTGGTTGTGTTAGATGAAATTGGCTTGGCTGAAGATTCTCCCAAAATGCCTCTGAAGACCCTCCATCCACTTTTGGAAGATGGATGTGTTGATGATGAGCCACTCCCACATAAAAAAGTGGGTTTCATTGGGATCTCTAACTGGGCTCTAGATCCAGCTAAGATGAATCGAGGCATCTTTGTTTCTCGTGGAGACCCCAGTGGGAAGGAACTCATAGAAAGTGCAAGGGGCATTTGTTCTTCAGAATGTTTTAGCATGCAGAAAATTGAACACTTCTTCCCTATCTTTGCAGATGCATATGAGGAGATTTGTAAGGTACAAACTAAGGAGTTCTTTGGGTTGCGTGATTTTTACAGCCTCATAAAGATGGTATTTGCTTTAACAAAAAAATCTAAAAAGTCACCAGCTCCTCGTGACATAGCAGAGGTGGTTCTCCGTAATTTCAGTGGTAAAGAAGGTGTCGAGGCCTTGAACATTTTTATGTCTAAGATCCCAGAGAAAGGAGACATCATCTGTGAAGACTTCAGTATAATTGATCTAGTGAAGCAGAACATTTACAGTGACTATCAGGATGGTGAATGTCGGTACCTGCTTGTGTTGACAGAAAATTATGCAGCACTTCAAATACTCCAACAGGCTTTTTTTAAAGATACTCAGCAGCCAGAGATTATTTTTGGTTCCAGCTTTCCCAAAGACCAAGAATATACCCAGATCTGTAGAAACATCAACCGAGTGAAGATCTGTATGGAGACTGGGCAGATGGTTATCCTTCTCAATCTCCAGAATCTCTATGAAAGCCTCTACGATGCTCTCAACCAGTATTATGTTCAACTTGCTGGTCAGAAATATGTGGACCTGGGTTTAGGGACCCATCGTGTGAAATGCCGAGTTCATCCTAAGTTCCGCTTAATTGTCATTGAGGAGAAAGAGGTGGTGTACAAGCACTTCCCCATTCCATTGATCAATAGGCTTGAAAAACACTACTTGGATATCAATACCGTCTTGGACAAGTGGCAAAGGGATATTGTGGAAGAACTGAAGAAATGGGTCGATGACTTCACAACAGTTGACACACAAAAATATTTCATGGGTCAGCAGAAATATACGCCGTCTGATGTCTTTGTTGGCTACCATTCTGACACGTGTGCCTCAGTTGTCCTGCAGGTGACAGAAAAGCTGAAAGAGGATTTTTCCCCGCAGGAACTAATACGAAAAGTACAAGAACGGGCCAAGTTGGTACTGTTGAACTGTGCAACACCAGACTCCATAGTCCGTCTTGGTCATTCCCGTCTGGGTTCCTTTCTGGCAGATGAGTTGGCAAGTGTGTATTTTCAGCAGCAGCAGCACACTTCTCTTGCAGATTTCCTCAGTGCTTGCCTCGGTGCAGAATCCAGGGGTCACACAGTCTTCACCGAGGTTAGTTCCTCTGAAATAATTCTTTGTTAGTTAATATATTCATAAAGAAGTGAAAAAGGCATTATCATGTCTGACTTTGTTCGTTGAGTATACTTTTCAAAGCTGTCCACAACGGCCTGCTCAGATGCAATAGGAAGCAACTGTTTGTTACAGTAACAGGCTGGCAGCAAATGCCAGGCTTCTGTACAATGAAGTGGGGAAGAGGCAGAAGTATGTGCGCCCTACATGTGTTGCAACTTGCTCTTGTAACAACAAACTACAGTTTATGGTTATATCATAATTGGATCATTAAAGGACAGAATAAGACTAAGAATACAGAGTAAGATTGTCACGTAAAATTATTATGTGATATGTCATAGGAGTATTTTGAAATTAAAATTGAGAGTAATTTTGTCACAGTCCAAAGATGGCTTTCGTGGAGTCTTTAATACATATGGTCAGAGATCTAGAAATCCAAGAAAGAATAGTGCATGGTTTATGTGTTTCATCTTGTTCTTCTTCATGGTCTCTGTGCCTCACACATTAGGAGCTTTCGCGCCTGCGCAGTAGCGTTCGGAAGATTCTAGAGCTCAATAGCTTGGCGGGGACCCCTCCCCCATGCCGGTACTGCGCATGCTCCTCCCGCCGAGCAACGGTCTCTCCTCAGTTCTTTTTCGTCCGCCATTGCGAACGGAAGGTTCTTTGGCTTGTTCCTCACAGTTTGCTTTCTCGTTGGCTTATTTTGGATTTCAGACTGGTTTTGACCCCTCTTATGGATTTAGGACTTCGGATTTGGTATTTGGCTTTTCTTTCCCCGTCTTTTCTCTGTTGTTCTCATCTTCTTTTTTGAATTTTTTCCGATCTCCATTCTATGTCTGCACCTTTCAAAAAGTGCACGTCATGTGGGTGTACCGACAAACACACGGAGTGTCTCTTCTTTTTGGGTGAGACCCACAACACCAGGTCTTGCCCAATCTGTCGAGAATTTACCTCTCAAACCCTCCGTAACCGATCTTCGCGGCTCAAGTCCTTCTGCTGGGAACAGTCGCTGAGGGCGAGAGAGGAGGCTCCGCGTGCTACGATGTCAGAGGCAAGAGCGACCGTACCATCGATGTCAGCGGAAGCTGCCCTGCCATCCACTCCGTTGGTATCGGGGTTTGGTACCGGCTTCGAGAACACCCATCTCCGCACTCCTGAGGATCCCCAAGCTGTCGGCAGCGGTCAAGACATCTAAAGGGACCTCGGCAGCTGCGAAGACCATGGATTCTTCTAGGACTCTTACTCCAGCGCAGAAGAAGCATCCTGCGCCGGAGGGAGCAAAGGAGAAGGAAAAGAAGAAGAAGAGGAAGGAGAAAAGACACTCCCCACCTAGAGAGACTCCTCTTCCTACACCACCTCCAACTCTACTCCCTGAACGACAGGAGCAGTTGTCGGAGCAAGGCGAGATCGTAGAGCTCTCCGACGAAGAGGTCTTGGAAGAGCAGACCATCTTTCAAGACCAGCCCGTCTTGCCTTCGGAGGAGCCTCTGACCTTGGTGGAGGCAGAGCGCCCGCCGAGTCGTCGCAGGTTGGCTGACCGATGAGGGCAGGAGATGGAATGCCATCCCGCCTCTCCCGGCCAACGCTCGGCCTTGGGCAGAAGTCCATCCCGCTCCCCGGAGCGGATGGTTAGGCCGCCGTCTCCTCTGCACTGCGAGGTGCATGACGACCAGCAGCCCCGTTCCTCTGACTCTCGCTTCACCTTGGACTCTTAAATCGCCAGGTGCACCCGTGAGTCTGATTGGAGAGAGCGCCCAGCGCCGTACCGTTCCCATTCGCCATCGTACTGGGATCGGTATCATCATGATTCCAGGCACTGGGAATCCCACAGGCGCTCTCGCTTGCCAGTGAGAGAGACTCGTTGATCTCGCTCACCACATCGAGAGGCACGTCGGTATGGCCGTTCCCGTAGTCGCTCGCCTAGGGAACGGCACCGATGTGAGTGCTCTTACAGCCGCTCCCCATCTCCTCGCTACAGGAGATCGAGAGAGCCTTCGCCGCGCTACCGGGTGGTGTCACCTCTGCCGAGGGTCACTTCCACCGCAACGCGCCCAGTGGAGACAACCTCCACTCAACAGGCGAAGACCTCTACAGCGGCCTGCCAAACCACGCCTGTGATGACCAAGACAGTGAGGTCAGCTGTCTTCGCGACGAAACCTGCGACCACATTGCGCACTGTCACCGCTATAAAATGTACTGCGGCGGCAGTGGTGCAGGCCAGGACATCACGCCAACCCCCGGAGTGAGAAGCCGAGGAGACTCAGCCATCATCCTCCGAGTCTTATGACTCTGGCAAGGAGTCCGCGGAATCCACCCCGACATCTCACGACTCTCTGCCGTTGGGCTTCGGGGACCCAGTAGCGGATTCGTCGCCGGAGGACGTCCAGCAGTTCTCCGCCATGCTGCTCTGAGTGGCAGCAACATTGGGCCTGAAGGTCTCAGAGCCGGAGCCGGAGGAGGACGATCCCATCTTCTCCTATGTGGAGGCTAAACAACAGGCCACCGCCCCGTTACCGCTCCTCCCTAAGATCCTCAATGACGTGAAGCTGCCCTGGGACAAGCCGGCGTCGGCCCAACCCATACTGCAGCGGCTAGAGCACCTGTACCGGGTGCAGAAGGAGAAGGCGGACTTCCTCTTCAATCATCCGGTACCAAACTCGATCGTTGTCGAGTCCTCCCAAGTCAAGGGAGGCAATAGGGCGCATATGACACTGCCGGACCACGAGGGTCGCAAGTTGGACGCCTATGCAAAGAGGTTTTATTCCGCCTCTTCGCTTCACATCAGACTGTCCAACACACAGGCTTGCCTCACAGCATACCTGCGGAAAGTCCTCGATCGGCTCGCCCCTGTCATGGCAACGGTACCGGAGGAGACTCGTCAGGCCGCCACCCAGCTCTACAGTGAGGCTGTGGCTATCGCCAACCAGCAAATAGTCTCCTCGAAGCACACCGTGGAGGTCACTTCGAGGGTAATGGTAGGCTCGGTTGCGTTACGCCGGCATACATGGCTGCGGTCGTCTGGCCTTCTAGAGGACAGCCGGAAGCAAATTGAGGACCTCCCCTTTGATGGCGAGGGGTTGTTCGACTCCACGACCGACATGACTATGGGCAACCATCGTCAAGGCGTGTCTTACCACCAAGAAGATGGGAATGCAACCATCCCATGCCCGTCGGTCTTCGGCTTCCCGCCAATCTTGGCGAAAATCTTCGGCCACTTCTTTCCAGCAGCGGTCTATGCAATCCGGGCAGTCCTGACCGTCTTCGGTCTCGTCGTCGCGAAGATCGTTTGGGCGACGTCCAGCCACGTCGTCAAAGAAATCTTCCTCTGACTCCAAGTCCAGGTTTTGACCGCCCACACAGGCCGCCGCCGCACCTGACCTTCAGCCTCCCAGCAGTCTTCGGAGATCACCCAAGCTCGGCAAGACATCTTGCGGAATGGCGTCACATCACTATGGACTCTTGGGTGCTTTCCATCGTCCGTCTTGGCTACGCCATAGTGTTTCAAGATATTCCACCACGAGGCGTCTACTACACCCCGGCCAGCTCGGCCCTGCTGGAAGAGATCCAGTCCCTGCTCCAGAAGGGAGCTATCAAAAGGCTTCCATCGTCAGCCAGCACCACCGGCTTCTTCTCCTGGTACTTCTCGGTACCGAAGCCAGATGGATCCTTGCAGCCCATCCTAGATCTCAGAGGGGTGAACAAATACATCCGCCCCAAGAGGTTCAAGATGGTCACCGTCGATCCTGCCTTTCCTTTGTCGAGGGGACTGGCTCGCCTCCATCGATCTCCAGGACGCTTATTTCCACATCACCATTCGCCCGCAACAGAGACGGTACCTCCGCTTCACGGTCAACGGCACCTGTTACCAGTACAAGGTGCTACCATTCGGTCTTTCGACTGCGCCCAGCCTCTTCACCAAATGAATGGCCCCGGTGGTATCATACCTGCGGACGAAGGGCGTTTCCGTCTACCCCTATCTGGACGATTGGCTACTGGTGGCATCCTGTAAACAACGTCTCTACGACGACATCCACTGGACTTTGACACTTTTGACCCACCTGGGTCTTCAGGTAAACCCAAAGAAGTCCCATCTCGAGCCGGCGAGGAAGCTGGACTTCATCGGTGCCACACTGGACTCGACGTTGGCCAGAGCCTACTTTCCGGTAGCTTGGGCAAAGACTCTAATTCAGACCTTGTCGGTGGCGTACGAGGCTTCGACGCTATCTGCCAGGAGAATCCAGCAGCTCCTAGGCTACATGGCCTCCACGACCGCTGTGACGTACCTCGCCAAGCTGCGCGCAAGGCCTCTCCAACATTGGTTCATCCGCGCGTTCGATCCCCTGCGAGACGATCAGAGCCTGCAACTGCAGCTGCCGACACGGGTCCGTCCTTCCCTGGTGTGGTGGCAATCCTGCGACAATCTCCAGTCAGGGATGCCCTTCCAGGAGCTGACGCCTCGAGTCACGGTAACAACGAACGCCTCCCTCTACGGCTGGGGAGCTCACTGCGACGAGCTCAGAGTCCGGGGCCGATGGATCGGCGACGAGAGAGCTCTCCACATCAACGCTCTCGAGCTGCTCGCAATCTGGAAAGCGCTGAGGGTGTTCTGCCACATTGTCGCCGGCCGCACGGTCTTGATCCTGACGGACAACACGACGGCGGTCTGCTAAGTCAACAGGCAAGGAGGGACTCATTCGACCACCCTCCTCAATATCGCCCTCAATCTCTGGAACTCGTGCGTCCCGCTACTGATTCACCCCATGGCTGTTCACCTGGCCGACCAGGAGAAGACCACAGCGGACACGCTCAGCAGGGACACCTCTTCCCATCACGAGTGGTTCCTCTCCAACGAGGCGTTCCGGATGATCCGAGACCGCTGGGGCGAACTGACGGTCAATCTATTTGCAACCAGAAAGAACGTGAAGTGCCGTCGGTACTGTTCAAGGGCTGGTCACGATCGAGATTTCATGGGTGACGCCTTCCAGTTCAGGTGGAACGAGGGACTCCTGTACGTGTTACCACCGTTTCCCCTCCTCGGTCGGATGATATCGAAGATCCTCGCCGACCAAGCAGACGTCATCCTTGTGGCCCCGTACTGACCGAGGCAACACTGGTTCATGCCCCTGCCCCAGGCCGCGCGCGACCGACTTCTCCGGTTCCCGTCGACGCCGGAGCTGTTCTCCCACTCCGACGACCTCGTCCTCCATCCGGACCTGCCACTCCTTGCCCTCCATGCCTGGGGGATATCGCCATAGACGATCCCGTCCTCAGTAACCTCTTGACTGCAGCCAGGAAGGAGTCCACGCGCTGCAACTACCACTACAAGTGGCGACGCTTTGTGGCCTTTCCCGAGGAGAGAAGGGACTCGGTATCGCCTGCGGCACTACCGACCGTTCTTCACTTTCTACTTCATCTCTGGCAACAGGGTCTGGCCTTCCTGTCATTGAAGGTGTACCTCTTCGCGATCGTGGCATACCAACCACCACGATCCCTGTCGGCAGCCTTCTTCAGGAACGATACCGTCAAACGGTTCCTGAAGGGACCACAGCATCTCTACCCGCCGGTATCGCTGCTGCTACCGCCGTGGTCGCTATTGCTGGTGCTGTCGCAGTTGATGAGGCCGCCCTTCGAGCCGATGGCGACTGCTGACGACAGGCTGCTCACCCTAAAGACTGCCTTTCTGGTAGCTGTCACCTCCGCCAGGCGAGCAGGGGAGATGACAGCACTAAGGATGGATGAGCCCTTCCATGTCTTTCACAGGGACAAGGCGGTTCTCAGGCCGGACATTTCCTTCTTGCTGAAGGTCATGTCCAGTTTCCATCTCAGCCAGGACATCTTCTTGCCAACCTTCTTTCCAGACCCAACGACACCGCTGGGGCGGTCTCTACACTCCTTGAACGTCTGTCGGGCCCAAGCTTTTTACAAAGACAGGACTTCCTCCTTCAGACAGACTCCGCACCTTTTTGTGTGCTATGGCAGACGTCGAAGGGGCCACAAGGTGTCCACCCAACGTTTTTCCAAGTGGGTGGTACAGACTGTACAGCTGGCGTACGAGCTTGCTAGGAAGCCTCCGCCAGTTTTCCTTCGGGCCCACTGTACCAGAGCTGTGGCAACATCTGCAGCCCTCCTGCGAGGAGTTGACCTCCATGAACTCTGCCGTGTGGTGACCTGGTCTCGACCATTGACCTTCATGCGCTACTACAGGCTCAACTGCCGGTCTCGCAGGGATGCGTGGTTTGGACGTGAGGTGTTGGCTTCCGTTCTCTAGGACTTGACCCGCCATCCAACCGGTAAGCTACACAGTCTCCTAATGTGTGAGGCACAGAGACCACGAAGAAGAAGAACAGGTTGCTTACCTGTAACTGTAGTTCTTTGAGTGGTCATCTGTGCCCTCACACATACCCGCCCTTCCATCCCCTCTGTTTCAGGTCCCTGTAGGTTCTACGGCGGACTACAGAACTGAGGAGAGACCGTTCCTCGGCGGGAGGAGCATGCGCAGTACTGGCATGGGAGAGGGGGTCCCGCCAAGCTATTGAGCTCTAGAATCTTCCGAACGCTACCGCGCAAGCGCGAAAGCTCCTAATGTGCGAGGGCAGAGATGACCACTCGAAGAACTACAGTTACAGGTAAGCAACCTGTTCAAATACTCTCATTGTTCCATCTTTTGCAAAGGCTCAGCAATCAAACAATGTCCTCTTTTCTGGTAGACAAGATTAGTAACGTGTGGTGGCTTAAGGCACGTATCAATTAACCTCGAAGCATAGAAGGAGGTTTCCAAATATCACTCTTGAATGTCTGAGCTAGAAAACTCTGGTTTTCTTGTTGCCTTGGGTTGCATTCACTTTTTAAAATCACATTATTCTCTCTCCTGTACGGGATATTTTTGTCAAATGAAGGTGATGGTCCAAAACCAGATTTTAGGCACTTAATTCAGCAGTTAGGGCACCTGGAAACATTATGTGAATGTTTTCTAGTTTTCCTTATTGTTATTATTATTCTGAAGACCTAAGGAGTAACTTAAAGGATATTCTCAAAAGCTTATAGGAACTTAATTATGCATGCGATTGACATAAGCTGAAGCTTTTTTCTTTGGACAATAGAGTGCCAGGTGGTATCACTCCTTTCAGGTTTTAAAGTATGTGCACATGGTGCAGCGTTGCTGTAGAAGCCTTTTTTGTTTCACCGAAGCATGGACTTTTTTTCCTTCCCACTTTAGATTTCTACTTTCTCCAGACTCTTGACAGTGGCAGACATAGAAACTTTGAAGACAGAAGTGCAGGGCAATATCAACAACCTCAAAGTTATGTTCTTGCAACAGTTTGACACAGAGCATTCATTTTTGAAGGAAATCCGGTGAGTTGCTGCCTTTCTTATTCTAGAACAGTGGTTCTCAACCTTCCTAATGCCGCGACCCTTTAATACAGTTCCTCATGCTGTGGTGACCCCCAACCATAAAATTATTTTTGTTGCTACTTCATAACTGTAATTTTGCTACTGTTATGAATCGCGCGAAAGGGAGCAGGAGGACGCAAGCGCATGGCTCGCACTTGTGCGCCACCACCGAGGAGGGAATGGAGCCTAAGATCATCGGAAATATGCATTTTCCGATGGTCTTAGGCGACCCCTGTGAAAGGGTCGTTCGACCCCCAAAGGGGTCGCGACCCACAGGTTGAGAACCGCTGTTCTAGAAGGTTTGCAGACTGCCTTATATATGAAGATAAAATATTGGAATGGAATGGAGGTCATCTGAGACTGCAGTAGTTTTTAATGCTACATTGCAGTTGATACGATTTATGAGCGGTGGTATTGTACTGTTTTATACGGCAGAGGTAGGAGTATGTGTTTGTATTTCCCTGCCAGAAAAGTAAAAAATCTGTCTAACAGATGCCATCTGTTGATGTTTTCTTACAGGAGTTTTCTTGATGCCACCCATGGATGTAAAATCCTGATCGTTCAGACAGACTTTGAAAATGGATCTCTCAGTGCCCAGCTCATTGCCTCAGCCAAGTATGTTGAGTAACTGTGTGACCATTACCAATTTCTTAACTAGACCAGTGTTGAGCCAATAGACTCAAATGTAACAGTTTCCACAAGTTACAACTTCTTTTTACAAGCTCAAGTAACATTCTAGGCAAACATGGGAAATGTAAAGTTGTGTATTGTTATGTGAATCTAACAGACAGCTTAGGGAAGTAAGCCTTATAGGTGTTGAAATAATGAAGAGGAAATAAAGACTGAACCGTAATTGCTTATGATCAAGCAGGCAGGCAGTCAGTCTTCTCCACCAATACTGGGTAAGGGTGATGTCTCATTCCCTTTTGTTGCAGGTATTCAGCCGCTAACGAAATCAACAAAATGGATATGAGTGAAGCCTCAGTGTTTGTTTTCTTCATCACTAAACTGTCACGAGTTGAAGGAGGTAGTAGTTATGTGGGATTTCATGGAGGTAAGACTGCTTGTATGCAAGGATGTAGAATAAAGATAAATTTTGCAACTAATTAGTTGTGCCCTTGAAACTTTTAAAACAAAAACAAAACTTATATCAGTGCAAGTAGAGAATAATTGCATCTACTCAACTGGACCATTTACAGCAAGAGGCAATGCACTTCTTTCAGAAGCATTCCATATGTGTTACCTAGTACTTTAGTGATTTTTCCTTGGCCCTTTTCGCACGGGCTTTCCCGAGCGAAATAGCCCCGTGAGCCGTGCGGGAGTGGGAGCGTTGCTCCGCACGACGCACTCCCACTTCCAGCGCTCTCACAGGGCTGCAGCGGCGCGAGCGCGGGGTTTTTGATTTTCGCTTCCAAGCAAAAATCACCCCGCGCTCGCGCAACGCTCCCGGCGCCCACCCGCACTTACCTGTTGTGCGGTGCGTCAGGGCAGCGGCCGGGTCGTGCTTCCTTCCCTCTGCTCCTGCGGAAGGAAGGGGCGGGGCGGGGTGCTTGCGCGACGGATGTGACAGTATCCTGCTTCGCGCAGGCGGGGGGCTGCTCGCGACAGCCTCCTGCTTCGTGCACGTGCGGGGGGGCGGGCGCGACTGCCTCCCGCTCCTGGCGCGCGCGGGGGCGGGCGCGACTGCCTTCGCTTCTCTCGTGCGTGCGGGGGGCGGCGCAACGGACTTCTTTCTCGCGTGCGCGGGGGGGACGGGTGCGACTGTCTCTCGCTTCTCGCGCGTGCGGGGGGCGGCGCGAGAGGCTCCTGCTTCTTGCGCGAGCGGGGGAGGACGGACGTGCGAACCGCCGCCGCCTCCGGGAGGCTGCCGCTTCCCTGCTTGTTCCTTTGCCTGCGGAAGGAACGAGCGGGGAAGCGCCAGCCTCCCGGACGAGGCTTTTCGTGCAAGCCGCCCGCCCCCACTCGCGCAAGAAGCCTCAGTGTGAAAAGGGCCCTTCTCTTGGAGAACATAGAATTACAGGACATAGTATTTAACATTTTGTAATGTAATTTAAAGATCTTTTTTTCCTGACTCTGTCATGAACCTTAAGCTGCCTCTTTCTTATAAGCCTATTCTCAGGGCCTCATGTCTTCATTAGACTTACATTATATCTAGATGTCTAATGTACTGTAAATGAAATCTTCTAATGGAAGTCACTGTTCTTGTAAAATGAGAAGAAAGATGAAATCAGTGTTGCTGAGCTCTTAGGTAGTTAAGGTCATGCCTGTTTGCTGCTCAATGTGTTTAAAGATACTTTTTTTTTAATCAATGCAAATTATAGTTCTTAGACATTTTGGCCTGTCTTGGTAGGGTTGTGGCAGTCTATGCATATTGATGATCTGAGGACATCCCAGGATATTATCTCTGATGTAACCACTTTGAGAAATATCACCATCAGCCAACTGTTTTGTGAAGAAGTGGAGGAGTCTGCAGAGAGTCACAAATGTAAGAATTTAAATAAATCTGGTAGCATAAAATTTTTGCCATCGTTGTAATTCCCACTATGCTCGTATATCAATATGCAGAGTATATCCCTCAACCAAATTTTCTGCATTGTTCTAGCAATGATAGTGGAGGGTGAAGAGGAGATGGAAGTGGAAGTGTCTGCCGCATTAAGGCTAGAGACTTTGGCGGTAAGTTCCTATCTGTCCCTCTTTAATTATTCTGTTTGTTTCTGCGCGAGTAGATATGCTTCATTGGCTTTTTATTGATACTGAGAACAAAGAATATAATTTTAGGGATGTGTGGTTTTCTTCTTATTCTGTTAAAAATTATTTTCCATATTCTATTTTTCTTATTTTTTTATAATCACTGACAAGGGATATATTAAGTTTTTTCTGCTGATACCTTCTTCACTATCAAGGTGTATTTGATTTATTGCTACTTTTGGACGATTCATTTATTTTTACTTTATGAATAAAGATGTATAGTTAAGTATCTTTTAAGTGTTTGATTTACATGGTGAGGTGTTTTTGGTGATCCTCAGCTATTATTTTAGAAGGCTTTGCAGAACATAATTTATTTCCATTTCTGTTCAACCATGGGCCTATCCCCACTGTCCCCAGGCATTCTCTGCTACATTTCTTTCTGGTTAGCTCTACTGTGCTTTGTTTACTATCCCTGTGTACCGAGATTCATCCATCCAATGTCTGTAGGTGTGATCTCTAAGGAGCAACCTGCTTGTCCTGCTCTCTTTCTCCCTGTTTTTGGTCTAATTCTTCTTAAAGCCACAAAAGCCCATGGCTGTTTCAGACTATTCCGAATATGCTGGGCAGTCTCCATTTTATTTGGGAAGAGATGTACTCCAAGCACCTTGGCTCCAAGGTGAACACATCTTTGAACTCGAACAAGTGAATGAATAAGAAATGGGCATTGAACTCTACTCAGAAGGCTGACAGGAACCACACAGAGTGCTTTAATTTCTTCTGGAGCAGGGACATAACTTTTGCTATATGCTGTTAACCCTTTTGCTTTATGAAAGTCCAGAGTGAAGAACAAAAAGAAGAAGGTGGGAAATGATAAATTTCATTTTATATCAACCGCTAGATTGATGAGGTCATGAGAAATTATTGGTTTCATTTTGATTTCTCCCTACCTTTTCTTTCTTTCTAATTTCGGTATTTCCTCCCTAATGATCTCCAGTCTATCTTCTTTGATAAACAGCAGTAACTAGTGATACATAAACGCACCAACCCTGCTGCTTTCTCTCTTTCCTAGCTTTGCTATATGCTTCTGTTAGGAGCATCTGACATTAAGCATCATCTCCCACTTGCAGGTTTTGCTTAGTTGAATATCATTGGACTGTCTCTTGTCCATACATCCTTATATCTCTGGTTTTCTCCAAGTAGAAGAAAGGTGTGATTCTTGCTGTCAGAGGAATCTCATACCTTTGTGTCTTGACACTGATGTCCACCCAAAAAAAAAAAAAGGCTGTTACAGGAAGAAAGCATTTGTGCGCAGGCATTAGTCTGTTACTTGAGGATGCTAATACACTTTCTCTTTTCTGCTGTGCCTGGAAAGACCGAAATCTTGGACACCACTGTCCTTCTAAGGAGCTGTGTGCAGAGTGCTGTGGGAATGCTGAGGGACCAAAATGAAGGTGCCAGTCGTAGCACTAAGAGAATTGAAATTCTCCTTGGTCTCCTGTCTAAAGAAGATGACTTGAAAGGTAGGAATGATTAAAATCCTGCAAAACAGATTTTTTTTAGCAGAAGCTCCTCCTGGAATATGTTCCTGTAGTCTTACTCTCCAGAGCATGAAGTTATTGGCTTATCATGTACAATTAAGAGGGAAAATGCTAAAAATATTTTGCATGTGAAATTCTGGGATTTTAGGTACTTTTTATGCTTGTCGTTGACTGGACACTGTGGGAAATATGAAAAGTAAGTTCAAAAACATGTAGGTAGACATTATTAGTAGACATTGTCATCCAGTGAACTTTCAGTAAGCTTTTAACAGTCTCACAGTATTAGCAGTCAGCAGGCAAGTAGGTAGGTCCTTAGCCTAAGTGGTTAAGGGAAAGGAAACAGAGAGCAGGAGTAAACTGACTGTCTTCACATTGGAAGGATGAACTGTAACGGGCTTCAGCTTCATTAATGACTTTGAGTGGAGGGTGAGGTGGCCAAATTTGTGGATGATCAGGACAATAAAAATAAAAAGATATTGTGAAGGAGTGCTATAAGCTGAAGTCAACTTGACAGCAGTTAGTAACAAGACTGCTAGTCATGCTGGCTGTATACTCCCTTTAGGACCAGAGGTTACATGTCTTTGTGAAAAAGTAGAAGAGGGCTTCTTACGGACATATGCTCATTCATAATGACAAATTTGATGTTGGAGTAGAAAAGCCTTGTGTTATTAAACCTTGGAACACCTAAAAACAGTGGTACATGCGCTGGTAACTTCACGGCTTGACTTCTGCAATGCGCTCTGCATAGGGCTACCCATGTGCTTAGTCCGGAAACTTCAATTAATTCAGAACATGGCAGCCAGGTTGGTCACCGGAAGATCTAAAACTGATCACATAACACCTATTCTGAGGTCTTTACACTGGCTGCCTATTAGTTTCCGGGCACAGTACAAGGTGTTGGTTTTTACCTTTAAAGCCCTTCATGGCTCGGGGCCAGCCTACCTGCGGGATCACCTTCTCCCATATAATCCGCCCCGCACACTAAGGTCCTCCAGGAGGAATTTACTGCAGTCAATCAGAACTAGGTTGGCTGCGGTTACCCAGAGGACCTTTTCTTCCGTTGCTCCCAAGTTATGGAATGGCCTGCCGGAAGAGACCCGGCACATTACCAGTCTTGATTGCTTTAAAAAAGCAATCAAGATTATTCTCTTCCGACAGGCCTTCCCAGACTAGTGTTCCACCACCTCTCATCAATTGTCCTTTTGTTTTAATTTTGTTTTTAATCTGTTTTAATAATTAATGTGTTTTAGGGGGATAGAAGGGTTGGTGGGCGGGGAGGATGGGGTATGTTTTAATGTATTTATATATTCCTGTAATACCGCCTCGATCCACTGGGAGAGGCAGGATAAAAATAAATATTATTATTTCCCAAATAGCATGCATATTTGTAATTTCATCATTGGTTATGGTCAGGGACTTCAGAATATCAGGAAATCTTTTTGCTGCTGCAACATTTGAAATTTAACAATAAGGAGTACTAATTACTTCATTTCCTCCCTCTTTTCAGCATCTTTCTTGAAGATAACAAAGAGTCGGCTCTTCAGCCTTTTGAAAAAGCAAGAGGAAAATTCTTACACCGTGAAAGAGTGGGTACTCCGAGAGGCATCAAATCTCAATGCTCTTCAAGAAGCAGGAACTTTCAGGTATAACTGTTTAAACTTGTCAAACTGTTGCAGACTAAAAAGTTCAGGGAGCCACCCTTGTCCAGAATTTCTGTGGACACATCTCTGAGGCATTTCTATACACTTTAAGATTCCTATTTTCAGGAAGGGCAGGGTTTACTCACTTTTGTAAGCTCTGAGATTTTTGTTTATGAACAAGCAGATTCAGGACTGAAATGGAGAATGAAAATTACTATGCAGACACTCTAAAGATGAAGACTTGGATCCACACTCCATACTAAAGGCTGAATATTTAACCTCATCATTTCCCATTGCTATCTTTGGGGATTAAGCTTGGCTTGCTGGCTGTTCTTGCTTTGGCATGTAATTTGAGCAGTGGGCTCCACCTGATGGATTTGAGAAAATATTACCTCCACCTCATTTGTTTGACCAAATGTATATTGCCTGTACTATATAGGACAGACACAAAAACCTTATTCAGGCATTAATTATATTGTTAAACAGAATTCATAGAATCACCGAATCATAGAAATCTAGAGTTGGAAGAGACCACACAGGCCATCCAGTCCAACCCCCTGGTATGCAGGAACACCCTCAAAGCAATCCCGACAGATGGCCATCAAGCCTCTGCTTAAAAACCTCCAAGGAAGGAGACTCCACTACACTCCGAGGCAGCATATTCCACTGCCGGACAGCCCTGACTGTCAGGAAGTTCTTCCTGAGGTTCAGGTGGAATCTCCTTTCCTGCAGCTTGAATCCATTGCTCCTTGTCCTGTTCTCTGGAGCAGCAGAAAACAAGCCCTCTCCTTCCTCTATGTGGCATCCCTTCAAATATTTAAACGTGGCTATCATGTCCCCTCTTAACCTTCTCTTCTGCAGACTAAACATACCCAGCTCTCTAAGTCTATCCTCATAGGGCATGGCTTCCAGGCCCTATGATGAGTGTGGGCTCACTAGCCTTGCCCAACTCTGTTTTCACTCTCCACATGCGGATAGCTGTGTAACACCAGAGCGAAGACTCTCCATAACATGTAGTCAAGGAAACAGTAGCTCAGATTGTGTTGTCAAAGTGACTCCTACAGACAGTTCCTCGCCAAGAAGTTCTGTTTTAGCTGCATTTGGAACTGCCTGTTTATAATTGCAGAGGAGGATCTTTCAGATTCAGAGGAAGGTCCTGTCCATTGCTCTCCAGCCAGCCAAGCCCACTGCTCTTAAGAGCAGTAGTAACCATCCCTTTATTTGTAGAGTCAAGTGGTCACCAGTAGGGTCTCATACTTGTTTCTTTGTAGAATCTTTTTAGCTGGCTGAACACTTTCTTTTTTGAGCTACTTTATATTATCACAATTGTCTTCCCCAAATTACCTTGAGAATATCCCACAGCTAGAACTGTAACCAATGTGGTAGTGATACATGGGAGACCTTTATGGCCCTGCAACTGCTAGGAGCCTATGACAATGAAAGCTGTCCTTATATCTCCTTATAAGTCATCCCTCCATATTGAGTAGGGGCACAGGACCCCCGTGAAATTGAAAAAAATGTTAATAATTCTAGGCCCTTCCAAACCATATTTAACACACACACAAAAAGTATGATCACAGTATTTAACCCACCATGGATTCCTTTGTGGCATCAGGATTCCTTCACAAGGCAGAAGTGGGTAGCTGTTGGGGGTTACTGCCACCTCCACTGCTGCCCCACACCATTTTTAATAGAGACTTACAAGCCTCATTTGCAGTTTCTCAGTATCACAAGACTTGCAGTCCCTATTAAAAATGGCATAGGGAGACAGCAGAGCTGACAGCAAATAATCTGTGAATAGTCAAATCTGCAAAAGTGAAACCCACAGATGAGGAGGGCTGACTATATTTGAAAGAGGTATACTGACAAGCATATAGCGAAAGCCTCAATACAGGCAAATAAGTGGGGAAAAAGCACCAGCAACAGGAATCCTCTGATATGTGCAAACATTGGAGGTTCCTGAGGATGATGTCACTGCAGTGTGACCAGCTACAAGAAAATAGCTGACTCCTTCTCAGCTGCCCTTCCAGAAAATAGCTATGTGGTGGTGGTGGTGGTGGGGAGGAGCTGCAGCAAAGAAAAGGTGGGAGTTTGGATGGGTGATATATTATAGTCATACATGAGCAATAAATCTCCCAATCTAGGATCTTGGTTATTGTTTAAAGGAAAAGGAGCAATTGTTTTGCCACAGCCAGCACAGCAGAGATGCATCCCCCAGTGAATTCAGAGAATGACGTGTCTCCTGACTTCTTGAGGTTGCCATATCCACTTCTTTGGAGTCTACCTTTTTTTTTTTAAGAAAATACCCACAGCTGGGCATGGCTCTTGCCAAATTCTTTTCACCCTTCAACCCAATTTGTTTTTCCCCGGCCAACTCATGCTACTTCTACTCTTTTACTTGTGGAGGTAACACTATCTATAATAGACTATATGCTCTGCTGTTTTGGCTAGCCATATGGTACAGAACTTTCTTCTTTGTGGTCTCTGTGACTCACACAAATGGGTTGTCTGCACCTGCAGACACTTTGTGATGTCTTTCTTCAATGGTAAAATATGAATTCTCGGGATGGCACGGAGGAGGAATCCACAATGATTGGGTAATCTTTGCATGCCAACCGGAATCAGCAGGAGTCCACGTTCTAAATCAGTTGCTACCTTTAGGACCCCGTGCCTACTCTGTCAGTTTTTCTTATCCTGCCTAGCAAGCTGGATGAAATTTTCCCTTCTTTGTCAGATTGTGAAAATAAGTTGTTTTATTTCAGTAACTACATAGTGAGATTGTGAGGAATGTCTTTGGAGACAGAATCTCAGATGCCCTCAAACCAGTGACGCTCTGAGGAGGAGAAGAAAATCACTGGTAGAAAAGTTTCTCCTTAGATGCCCCCCATACAGCGAGGCCCTGAGTTGGAGATAAAGGAGGATTGAGCAGAAGTACCTCCCAGAAGGTCACAGGGCAGCAACATTCTGGAGAAGGGAAAATGGCAAAGTTAAGAAAAATATTTTTATCCTCCAGCGAGAGCGAAGTGGAGGAGATAAGACCTTCGGAGAATAAACATTCCGAGAAGAAGGAAAATAAAGAGAAGATGGTTAAGAGAAGGAAAGTGGATACAGTTCTTAAGAAGGGTCCGGATGCGCTTTCTAAGAAAGCTAAAATCAAAACGACAAAGGGGAAATCAACAAAGGCAGCTTGGGGCTGCCATGTTGATTTTGTGCTTTCATTAGAGATGGGAGGGGCTCTTCCAGGGTGAAAACCTATCTCTGGAGCAGGCACAGAGAGCCTGAAGGAGCAGGCGTTGCTAAAGGGTGGAGATTTGCCAGAGCGTGCAGGGATAGCATACCTGGCTGCTGTCAGTCACTTGCCAAGTCCTCCATGGGCAGGAGGTCATGGTGTGTGCAGCGAAATGGAACAGTCAGCTCAGTTCGAACAGAGCAGTTGCCGCCCGACCGCTCATAATACTCACACGGAGTTGTTTACGTTAAGAAGAGGTGGTGAATTAGAGCAGGGCAGATAGCCAAATATGAATATGGAGTGGCAATTATTTGGCTGTGCTGGGGATGGTCATTCAGCTTTAAGACAAAGTGCCTGGGTTGCACCACCTACTGGTGGCACAAATTTCCAAATGAATTCATTAAACTTATGTGATTTACAGAGCATGATTAAAATATTTCTAATGAATTACATCAAATGTTATACAGGAATCAATTTAATAGAGTTAATGAATTTGATCCAATGATTAACCAAAGATTAAATACTATGATGAATTTGAATAGTCAGTCAAATGTGTATACAGTGTTTTCCCAAAATGGATTTCGTTCAGAGGAGAGAAGTAGAGGTGAAAGAAGTAAGGTTCTGGATGTTGATAAAGTCAAAAAGGAGTATCAAGGAAAAGAAGAGTTGAGAGTACAGTTGGAGAATGAAGAGGATGATTGGCAAGAGGATGAGGTGGTCTCAGAGGAGATGGAAATGGAAACTGATAGTTTTTCTGAAGGCGAGATAGAAGATGAAGTAGGCAACAGTAGATTATTTCAGGCAGATCAGTTTTGGGGTCTGCCTAGGAAAGTATTACATACTTTAGGTTTACAGGTGGATGAGGATGGTAGTAGTTCTAAGGAGTCAAAGGAAAAAGAGGCAAAAGTTGCAGCTTTAATTAAAAAGAAAGAAAAGTGTGGATGGAGTATACCTATGCCAGATGTGTTTAAGGAATTGATTTATACGAAATGGGAAGCTTCTTTAAATACTCGTAGATTTGTAGGTCATTCAAATAAGCTTTATTGTTTTGAGAAAAAAAGATGTTTTGAGTGGACAGTCCTATTGCTGTGCTGATTTCGGGAGCCCTGGTCGCTCGGAAGGGTGATACTGTATTGAGTGATGTGGATGAGAAGAGATCAGATTCTGCCTTGTGAAAAGCTGGTGAGAATTCAGCAATGGCAGTAAAAGCATCTGTGGCTGCTTCAGTTTTTTCACGGGCAGCATGATATGGCTACAGAAGTTGATGGATGATGAGAAAATTCAATCTAAATCTTGTTTAACAGTGTTATCTAGGCTTAGAAAGGTTTTGGAATATGTGGCAGATGCCAGTTATGATGTAGTGGCTTTTACGGCAAGAAATGTTAGTGGTGTTACTGTAGCAAGACGTTCTTTATGGTTGTGTCATTGGGATGCTTATCAGAAGTTGAGGAATAATCTTGCATTTGTGCCCTTTAAGGGAGATTTGCTGTTTGATAACAAGGCATTAGAATAAGTGTTAATGGAGAACAAAGAGCAAAAATAGGTGATGCCTACATTGCAGAAAAAGAAGGTGGAAAAGAGACCATATTGGTCCTCATACTATTCCTTTTGAGGTGGAGGAAATGGTAGACAGCAAGACACAAGGTATGGCTGACAGCAGTGGTATAGGCCAAAAAGCCAATTTGAAAGGTCAGGATCTTTTAACAGGAAAGGATAGAATGCTGAGAGAAATTCAGGAACCTCTCAGCGAAGGGGTTGGAATCAGTTCTGACAAGCAGAGTCCTTGTGTGGGGGGAAGACTGCTGCGCTTTGGCATTCCGTGAAATCGAATAACATCAGATCAATGGGTTTTGCAGGTTGTGACAAAAGGTTACAAGATTTTGTTAGACAAAATGCCAAAGTGCAGATATGTTGCTTCCCCAGTACTGACATGAATAGAGAAAAGGAAAATAGTTTTGAAGGAGATAGGTCATCTAATGCAAATAGGTGCAGCGGAGGAGGTACCATGGGATCAGTGGTTCTGGGGAATTTATTTCTTATTTTTCACGGTCTCAAAAAGCAATGGGACTTATTGTCCTGTACTGAACCTAAGATATCTCAACAGGTTTGTGGAGTATCTCAGGTTCAAGATGGAGACGTTACAAACAATACAAGAGAATCTGAGGATAGGTGACTGGATGGCTTCCATCGATTTGAAGGAAGCTTATCTGCATGTCCCCATGAGGAGATCAGACATGAAGTGTCTCAGATTTCAGTTCATGAACATTATCAGTTCAAGGCTTTGCCTTTCAGTTTGGCTTCGGCAACAAGGGTTTTCACAAAAGTTTTGGTCCCTTTGGTAGCTCATTTAAGACAGCAAGGGGGTACACATTTACCCTTATTTGGACAATCTGCTAGCGAAAGCAGATCCACAGCAGAAGTTAATAGTAAGTGTACGGAGAACTGTGGAGGTTCTAAGAATGTATGAGTTTCTAGTGAATTTAGAAAAGAGTCATTTAAGTCCCACAATGATGCTGACACTTTTAGGGGCAAGATTGGATACAAGCAGTGGTTGACTTTATCTCTTGAAGGAGAGATGTTTGAAGGTCCTCATATTAAGAGGTTTCTAAGAGGCGCAGTGTTGACTTCTTACCCAACTAAGCATAGATTCCCGAGTTGGGATCTCAATGTAGTGCTGGACTCTTTAACAAAAGCACCCTTTGAACCAGTGAGGGATACTTCTTTGCATTTTTTAATGCTAAAGACTGTTTTCCTGGTAGCAATAACATCAGCTGGATGAGTTTCTGAATTGGCTGCATTATCTGTTAATGCTAACTTGTGTAAATTTGAGGAGGAAAGATTGGTACTGATGTTAGATCCAACTTTTCTTCCTAAATGTGCATGGAAAAAGATGGCACTGGATGTGATTTACCTACCAACTTCTTTTCCTTATCCAAAAAGCACAGAAGAGAAAAGATATCACACTTTGGATGTGAGGAGAGATGTCTGTCTTTACATTAAAAGAACTGCACGTGTCAGGAGAACAGAGGCTTTATTTGTATCATATAATCATAAATCTATGAGGCAGAAGGCATCTAAGACTGTCATTGGAAGGTGGATTAAGAGTTGCATCTGTCAATGTTGTGGTGTGGCAGGCCAACCTAGGCCTTGCAATGTATATCCACATTCTACAAGATCTATGGCAACTAGTACTGTTTATAATGTGACTTCATCATTACAAGATATTTGTAATGCAGCAAGCTGGTCAAAGCCATCTACCTTTATAAGACATTATAAAGTAGACAAATTTAAAGTGGAGCAGGCTGCTTTTGGCAGTAAGGTACTCCAGATGGTACTTCGATGTAAATAAAGCCCACCCGTGATGTGGTTTGGGTATGTCCCAGTCGTTGTGGATTCCTCCTCCGTGTCTTCCCGAGAATGAGAAATTGGACTTACCGTGAACAATCATTCTGGGATGTCAGGAAGATTAATCCATGCCCTCGCTGATGGTGTATAATATATATAGGTTGATGTAGGCATTGGGGAGGTTAGGCAATTGTGATGACGGTCTAAGTTAGATTTAGGTAAGAAACTTGGAAGTTAAGGAAGCCAAGTGGTGAAAACTTCATGGTCTGCATGGCTGGAGAAGAAACTGACAGAGGACGCACGGGCTCCTAACGGTAGCAACTGATTTGGAACATGGACTTCTGCCGATTCCGGTTGGCGTGTGAGGATTACCCAATCGTTGTGGATTTGTCCTCCTGCCATCCCAGAATGACCGTTCACAGTAAGTCCAACTTCTCAATTTCTTGACAGAAATCTGACATCTTTTTCTTATACAATTTCTGTGGTATTCTGTGATGACAAAGTAACTGAAGTCACAAAACAAAAATTTAACAAAGGTTTGGAGTAGGGAAAATAACTTTATCAGTAGCAACCCTTTTGATGTATGAGTCCACACTAGTGGTGGAAGCTCAACATTCAGGGTCTGATGGACAAAATCTTTGGCATAGACTTGAAGGAACACCAGATATGGAAGGAGGGTTATTAGTTCATTGCATATTGAAGATGCATATTTGATCCAACATTCTGGTGTTCCTGAGTGCGTACAGTTTCTTGCTAATATTGCATGTTCCCTTTGGTTTGCTTTGCTTGTCTTGACACTTGCAGACACACCTTGTGGAAACGGGTTCAGAGCGTGGTGACTCCATTTTTGGCTTACATGCTGTCTGTCATAGACAGAGATTGTAACTTGGACCTGCTGGTCAGACCAACAACGGAAAGTTGTGTGAAAGCCTTGTGGATGTTTATCTTCAATGATCTCAAACTTCTGAACATACCTTATATCATGGGTCAGAGCATGTAAGTTATATGAAACAACATTAATGAAGGCAACAAATTGATCTGTTTTTCAGTGTATATGGTGAATAGTAATTTTTGCTTCCTATGAATGAATACCTTGTTCATATGTACATATATTAGTGGTAATCAATTATATTTTTTTTCTGCCAGTTTTTTCAGTGATCAAGGATAGTTAGTTAGATCAGTAGTTTGTTCCCTCCTTCCCAAGAATTATGTTAAAAGTTTTTAGAGAGATATTTGTCCTCTTCAGGCATATACTTTCTATGTATGAGATTTCATGTTAGTTCCAGTCCCCATTGTTGGCCACCACGTACACATGTAGAAAGCAGTTGTCTGTGATGAAGAGTCATCTCTTTCCATGTAAGCACTGTGTTCCAGGGAATGAAATTACTTGGAGAGCCTCTTAGAAATATGGCCTAGAAAAATGTAGAAAAGGCGCTTTCTCTCATTTTTTCCCAATGCTTTTTTTCTTGAAGAGTAGGAAAAATTGTTATTTTATTTTTGGATAAGTAATAAAAAGTTTAAGACAACATTTTCATGTATTTACTCCCCCAGAATTGTTTCTAAACACTTTATAAGAGGGAGACTTTTATGTATGACTGTATACAGTATCACATCATTGCAATTCTTGATCTTGGTTTGCTTTTCATATTCTTTTTTTATGGGAATGAGTGACAATGTCTGCAATGTCTGTGGAGAACTAGAGCTAGCGCAAATTTCTGTTTTTACTGTGTTGATGATTTCTTATGTTTTTGTTGTTGTTTTCCCTCCTCCTAATAAGCTGGCAAAAACCCAAGAGGTTCCTTATAGCTGAGGCCTGCATGGCTCTATTTTATAACAAAAAATAAAAATATAGAAAAGTAAATTAAATTTGTAATACTTTTCTGAATAAACTGCATTTTTATCTACCAAACAAGATGTCATGTCAACCCAAATTATGCATAGTATGTTTTGTGCTCCTAATGTAACAAAAGTAACTTGCAATGTGGAAAGGGTGCTAATAATGTGTTTTTCCCATTCTTCCAAAGTTTTTAATTTTTTCTGGAAAAAAAATCTATTTTCCCCATGGTTGTAAAATTTCCAGACATTTTGCTTGCTAGAGCTTCTGCAAATAGGGAAGAATTTGCTTGTTGGAGTGTCGCCTTCTGCACGTGGAGGCTGACAGGATGGTAGAAAGAGTAGAAGAGTTAAAGCGCATAGAAGCTACATAGAGGCTGCGTATTTGAATAATACCTGGAGAGAAAGCTATTGAAATGCATTGATTATTGTTAGATGCTAAGTCTCTACCTGTGTGATTCTAAGTGCAGAAGTGGTTTTCTCCATCTGAAATAAAACACAAGATTTCTGTTCTCCCAGAAGCCTACCATATTCTTATGAGTGACAGCTTAATTAGGAATAGCCAAAAAGGGGAAAAGATTCTGATCAGCTTAGGAAACTTTGGTAAACAAATTGACAGAAAATGTAATTATATCATCATCTCGGACCTAAGAAGAACATATACCAGTTTTGTTTTATACAGTGTGGCATCGTTTTATTCAGTATGTAAACAATGGTGTTCCTGAAACAGTGATTACATGCTCATCAGTCTTGAATTACTGACATAGCCTTTATACTGTGTTATCTCCCCATCTCTGTGTTGTGATCTGTGTATGACAGGAGGTCCACATGCATAACCCATTAATGGTTCATATCTCTTTCATACTGTTTTACATTCAGTACTACTTCTTCTATTTAAACAAATAATTATTTACATGTACTATGTGAAAGACCATATGTCTTTATACAAGCCAGTGTGAACTTTAAGATCTATAGGGGACAGCTTTCTCTCAGTCCTGTTACCTTCACAGGGGGCCTTTGGTGAGGACTTGAGAGAGACACTTCGCTATGGCTGCTCCCACCCTGTGGAACTCCCTTCTGCAGGAAATGCAGTTGGCCCCCTTCCTGCTCTATTTCTTCCAGCAGACGAAGATGTTTTTGTTCAGGCAGGCCTTTGCATTTTAATTATGAAGCAGTTGGGTATATGTGTGTGAGAAATAGTGTGCTTTTTTTTTAATTTTCTACTAGAAATTATGTTTCAAATGTTTTCAGTGTTTTTAAGTGCTTTCAATCATGTTTTTAAAATAAGACAGTTATTCATTTCTGTTTTTAACTTTTGTAAACTAATGTTTTAGCTTAATCTTTTCTAAATTATTATAAGATGCCTTGAATCCCATCCTGGGAGAAAGATAGGATATAGATTCAATCAATCAATCAATCAAATAATTGAAGTAGTGAGTTTTTTACATAGATGTTTTAAAGTTCCTCCTTATGGATATTGCTGGCATCCTTTCTTCTTTAAATTCTTGTCTGTGTCTTACCCAGTTCCCAAACTGAGACAATTCTGGTGCCAAATTATGTTGCACTCTCTGAGGACGCTGGCAACGAAATGCCTTTCAGCTGGAGAATAAAAGATTATCTGGAAGATCTTTGGGTTCAAGCTCAATACATTATGGGCAATGAAGGTGAGAGTGCAGAGCAGGTATTGCAACTGGCACTTTGTCTTTAGAGAAATTAAATAATACATGTTGAACAGATCCAAAGATATCATTGAGGTATGATCCCTTTTTGATGTACTTTTTTCTGTAGTTTAGCTGCCTTCCCTGCTAGTACTCAGTTTGTCTAGTACCACTTCAGAAAGTCTGAAAATAACAGTATATCCAAGATGACTTTCATGTAGCAAATATTTCATACTACTCCACTAAGTTACAAGGTAGGTATTTGTAAAATAAAACTTTCTTCCTCCTTGAGAAACTATACAAACAAATGTGATACCATTTACATAAGACCATTAGTCTCTGTATGGTCAAGACAGGCTCTGCTTGCATTTCAAGATGCCAACTGA
Source organism: Ctenosaura bakeri (assembly GCA_948474755.1). Lineage (NCBI taxonomy): Eukaryota > Metazoa > Chordata > Lepidosauria > Squamata > Iguanidae > Ctenosaura > Ctenosaura bakeri. The sequence continues at coordinate 53,939 of CAOLHI010003172.1, read as the reverse complement.
AAATGTTCTAAAGTAGCTTGTTGTAGAAAGGCCCTGCTAAAAAAATGTGCCACACATCCCAGAATGTTATCGATGGAAATTCAGAACATTACTATGTTGCTTGCCTACTGCTACAAAGATTCACCGAGATCCAACACTGGAGTATGTGGAGCATAATGATCCTTGTCCATAGCTCTGTGCATCTCACACTGCTTTCCCCAAAGAGGCGGTCAAGCCTCAGCTGTGCTTCCGCAGCCATTTAGTGGCTCACCAAAAGGTAAGGGGAGGTAGTGACAAGGTAGTGTGTAGTACTTGGGGGAAGAAAAATGAGATCTTGTGGAAGTGTGGAAAAGTGATCTCCTTTCTCTTCCCCTGCTAGTTGACTCCTCTCTTCTGCTCCTTCCTTCCCTCCTCTCCCTCCTTAACGTGGCCAGTAAAAGGCTGCAGCAGCATCCCATAGAAGTTGACAACTTCCTGAAGAAGGAGGTTTGGGATACTGTGCAGAGTTAGTAACGAAAACAAGATGTACGTGCAATTAATCCCAAGTCACCAACAATGTCCCTTGGCAGGATACATAGCATGATATACATGCAACTAATTCTGAGTTACCAATTGGTTTCGAGCCCTAGTTTTATCAATAAAAGATAGTTTTGCCTTGGATACATTCCAGATTTTATGTTCCCATCTTATTGGTAAAGAAACTTGAGCAGTGTTTCAGATCAGATGTTTGGAGCTATGATGATGCAAACGCCTGTCTTCTCATATTGTACTCCTCTCTAGCAGGCCATGCAGAGAAGTTTGTAGGCATTTTTCAGCAGACACCATTGGGGAAATACATTGCCAGCTTCTCTGAGGGAGAGAGAAAGAACTTTTTCCACTGTTATGTCAGAGACTTCCTCCTCCTGACAATGGGTGTGTCCTCTCACAGCAAGTTAATTGTAAGTGTTACGATAATGAATATCTAAGTGCTTGGAAAGATTAATGTCACAATGTTGTGATGTTCAAGGGCTCTGTTGCAGAAACTGTGGTTGGGAGCCTTGAAAAGTGTTTGGAAGTTGCAGGTGGTACAAGATACAGCAGCCACACTGGTGTGAGGTGCACATTTTAGAGATATACAACACTCGTCCTGCAGGAACTATACTGGTTTCCAGTTTGATTCCAAGCTCAATTCAAGGTGCTGGTGTTGGCCTACAAAGCCCTAAATAATGTGAGACCAAGTTACCTGAAAGACCTCCTCTTTCTATATGTGCCTGCCTGAAATTTGAGATCTTCAGAGGAGGTCTTGTTGCGTTTCCCAACACTTTGTGAAGTTTGACTAACACGTATGCATAATGGCTTTCTCTGTAACAGTGCCTCAACTGCAAAACTCCCTACAAAGGAAGTAGGCTGCTCCCCATCTCTTTTATGCCCTTGGCAGGCAGCCAAAACAGTGCTATTTTGCATGGGATTCTGTGTGTGAAATTGCTGTTTTGACTGTTTTAAAACTGAATTCTAGCATTGTTTTTTGACTGCTTTTAGGAATTGTTAAAGAATATGTTAATGTGTTTTAAAATGTTTTTATCTTTGTAATGTTTTAAGTGTGTGTGTGTGTGTGCACGTGCGCAGTTTTTTATTGTATTTAATGCTTCTGAAGCCCTTGGTAGTCTGGGAAGTGATAGACATATAATCAATCAATCAATCAGTATCACTTACAATATCACTATAGGTATTCCAGCACTAGAATGCACTGTATGTATTTTAACAGGTTCATCTCATAAGAAAAGTAGACATTTGAGAACAAAAAGCAAATGAAAGATTTTTTTTTTACAACATTGAATCTTACAATTGGATAGCAAAAACTTTATTTGGCCAACCAAAGGGCATAAAATATATTACACTAGCTTTCAAAACTTCACAGCTGCCTTCAGCAGACAGAGGTGGTAAAATAGCACATGGGTCAAAGAAAGTGACTGTGTTGTCATCTGCATTCTGCCTTTGATGTTATTGGAAGTGTAAGTAAACAAAAAATGACCCCGCCATGGCTGCAGGCTGAGTGAGAACAAAGGCAATAGAACAGTTTGGCTTCTCTAGAGCCCCCCTCCTTGTGTTTACATCTGTACAGTTTTAACTGGATATATGTGAAGACAGAGGAAATGAAGGCAACCTCTTCCAGTTCAGGTTGGTGCATTTTATATCCTTTGGTTGACCCAGTAAAACTGCAGGCTAGATTTTGGAACCTGTTTTTTTTATGAGCAACACATTTGCTTCTGCAATGTTATAATTGGATGTGTAATTATTAAGATAAATTATTGACTGTTTAAAGCCTTGTTTTTTTAAAAAAAAATCCAGTTGCTGGAAATGGCCCTCTTATCATGCATAGAGGAAATGAAGGCAGCCTCTTCCAGTGCAGAAGAGAGGGTCCTGCCTCTCCCATGGATCCACTTGGGTTATCATCAGTTTAGGAGTCGACTGCAAAACTTCTCCAGGATTCTTGCTGTGTGTCCAGCTGTGCTCTATGTTCTTAATGAACATGCTGCTCAAAGAGGCAGTGTTCCACATGACTGCATGGTAAGAATGATATTGTGAGGGCTACATTTAGTCTCCTAGAAAAAACACTGCCTGAAAAAAAAAATCTCTGCATTTTCCTTTTAAGTATTAGGAGAAATGCAAATTTTTTTGAGACACAAAACATAAGGGGTTCCCAACATGTCTGTAGATGTGATACTTCTTAGAGTTCACCTGCTCAGCTAAGAGGTCAGGTAGGGGTCTCCCATGTCCTTGTGTACCAAATCATTTGCATGTAACTGCAGTGTCAAATAGCATATAGTCTTTTGTGTAAATGTAAACTGAACATTTATCACAGGTTTACCAGAAAAAAAAGTAGAAACTGACCTTGCATGACACAAATGTGAGGGATATTGAGGATGTTTCAGAGCAGAACTGTGATGAAAGTTCATTGCTAAAACAATACAAAATGTCATAAAGTCAAGTATTAAAAAATGCTGATGTTTTCCATTTAGATCACAAGAGTGCAAAAGTGAAAGCAGTATAACATAGTGGCTATTAAGATACATAGATGGGATAGTTCCCATTCCAACAGTCTGCAAGAGAGGGAGACGAAATTCAGAGCAAGGCAGTCCCACCATGCTTGCTGAAAAGTCAGCTCCATCAGGCTCCTCAACTTAACCAGCAGTCCTAGTAGACATTCTGACAGACTATAAAAGATAGAAATGCAATGGAAAGTCCAGCTAAAACATTGTGTTTTTTCCACTCCTCCATCCTGTGTGTGTGTGTGTGTGTGTGTGTGTGTATGATGTCAAATCGTAAGTCTGCAGGCAGTGACCATCTTTTTTTATCAATGGCGTGTCAGCCAGACCAGGAGCCTTTTTAGTAATGAGTAGAACAGAAATGCTTTAAATAGGCAAACAGGAAGAAAATAAGCTTTGGTCACTGTGGCTGATACAGAAAATTAATTACTTGTGTATGAATGAAATAAATGGATAGTCTACATGCTCAGTTTCCTTTTCTGATGGGAAAGGGCTTCACAATCCAGGATAATGCCTTCTGATAGATTCATTTTTCTATAGAGAATATTAACTAGACCATCTAAACAAAATTTTCACTTACAACTATAGGAAGTCAATTTTCCCTCTTATTTTCTGTGTCTATAATTAACAGTCTGCCTATGCCTTAGGTACTAGATGCGCTTGCTGCAGTGGCCTGCACTGAAATGTTGGAAAAAGAAATACTGAAGCATAGACCTCAAATCTGGCTCCAGCAGGTGAAGAAACTTCAAATGCCAGTTGAACTCATTTGTAAAGGAAACTATTTGCAAAGCAGTGGAAGCCAATGTGATCAGCTGCTCCAGGAAGTCAAGTAAGGACATTTCAAAGTATAGAAAAGCTATTTGTACCTAATTCTCTTGGAGATAAATGGTAGATGGCAGTGGCTTTTAGGTACAGTGCTGCTGTTTAAGCCACTCACATCTCAGATCTCCTATGGCAGTCAGCTGTTCTGCAAGCCTCTGTGGCTGCCACCTAATGGTACTCTCAATTTGTATCTTACAGGTTGTGTATGTTGCACTGGCAATGGTATACATTGGGAATTCTGTGTAAAGAAGCAACAGTTGGAGATGGGGTAGCAAGTTATGATAATCAAGGTGGTTGGTGAACCTCTTTTTTGTCCTTAGGGTAGGGAGGCTCATTAGGACAGGTGTGGCCCTTGAGCCACCTGTCAAGTAAGAGACGTGTATGTAGGGTAGGCATGCTACTGAGCTGATTCTACACTAGCTTAGTTAATTTACTGAAGGGACAGAAGTTTCAATAAGTTACATCGACTCTTCCCAAATCAGACCTTCCCCTCCACCTTGCAGTAGCTTTTGGAAACTTATAGGGTTGCTTGCCTCTACAGAAACCAGTTACCATATCTTAATTGTATAATATATTTAGAGACAACTAGCTGTGTCCAGTTGTCTGATACTATCTGTATGTGTTCTCTGAATTGGTGAGAGGAGGAATCAACAGAGTGAGTTTCACCCAAGTGTCATCTGGAACATGCAGGAAAATTGATGTCATCAAAGCCAAGAGTTTTCAGGCAGTCAGCATTTTGGCCTGTCAGTTCTTTCTCTGCCAATGCCCTGAGCAGAGCTCTTTGTATGTCCTCTCTATTGTTGTCTCTTATCTTTTGTGCCTCTGAATATCTAGCTTCTATTTGTTTTTTCTCCTCAGGCTTTTCATTCTTCATCTCTCTCTTGATTTTTTTAAACACTCTTTATCTCACTAGCCTTTCCTTTCTTTCCTGTCATCTGATAGCAGTGGTGGGAGAAACGGATAATGCTTCCCCTAAGAAGACTAAAAGGTCTTTTCACTCCTCTTCTGACCTCTCTGAAAGAGCAGAAATGGACAAGCTCCTCACTTCATTGCCCGTAGAGCAGCAGGCACTAGGAGGTGATTGCACGTGCTTGCCTCCACATACGACCTCTGCTGCACCTTCTGTGGATCACCAATCAGATCACAGGCTTATTTAGGAGATAGTGCTTTTAGATGGCAGTGCAAGTGAAAAAAGACTCACTGTGTAGTGTTGTGGGAGACCCCACCCCAGTCCTCCTGCAGGAAATTCTTGTTCCATGGACCTGCTATCCCCTCTGATGTGATCAACAGAGAGAGGTTTGCCCTGTGAAATCAACACAAGCATTCATGGAGTTGGTGGTATTGCAAATGGTTTGAAAACCAGCATAGCCAGCATGATCATTCTCAGTGTCTTCTCCTTACAGTGTTCATGGGGTGATATCTAGATCTGGCCTTTTCTGCTTCCCACACTATCCAGAATGTTAGTAGCCACTACTTCGCCTGCATGCTCTTAGTATGGTAGCAACTTAGGAAGTGGATTTGTTTCCCTCTTGTGTTCACACCAAGCTTCAGAAGTTTTACTCCCAGTTCTGGGACTCTCTGGTTGAGGGCATGGACACCCTTGAGGTCCAGTTGGCCCCCAGGTCTCCTGTATCTTTTCCCCTTCTTCCCCTCTTACCATGTTTGCTCTGGTGGGTGATAGAAGAGGGAGCTTAGATAGTCTTGACTGCACCTCATTGGCCCAGGAGGCTGTGGTTTCCAGAGTTGATTCTCCTCTCTTTGACCAGCCTTTGGTTCCTTACACACAAGATTATCTTCTGCTCCAGGGACGCATGACTTACCCAGCCTAGCGTGGTTTCAGTTTGCTACATGGAGGTTAAGCACAATGTGTGAGAGTCCCTGAGTTACTCTGTCAGAGTAGTTAAACTCTTGCTCTTTTCGTGATGGAAGTACACTTCACATATTTATGAGGCCATGTGAAAGGTGTTCCAATATTGGTGCAGATCAAACTTGGAAGTGGCAACATCAGCTTCTATTTCTGGCCTACTAACTTTCTTAAAAAAGGAGTTTGATCTGAGCCTAAAATATTGTATTTTAACAAGGCAAGCTGCAGTACTTTCTTCTGCTCTCTCCAAACTAAGTGTGCTGTCTCTTTCTCTCACCCTCACCTTAGGAGGTTTCTTATGGGGTGTCTCTGCTTTTCCCTCTAGTGACACATTGTTTCCCCCCTTGAGCCTCCCTCTTGTTCTCAAGTGTCTTATGAAACTTCCCTTTAGGCCTTTCTTATCAGTTCCTCTCAGGCTCCTGGTGCTGAAGGTAACCTTTCTGGTCATAATTACATTTGCCAGAAGAATCTCTGAACTGTCAACCTTTTCAGTGAGGAAGTATTTGTGTTCTTTTAACTGTTAAAACTGTGACTATGTTTCTTTGTGCTTGGACCCCTCCTTTTTCCCAAAATACTTGCTCAGTTTTATGTCTCCCAAGAAATTACGCTTCCTTCCTTCTGTACAAACCTGTCCCATTTGCAAGAGAAGCTGTGGCACAAATCGGATGTAGGACATGCCTTGAAAATTTCTATAGCTAGGATTAGGTCTTTTGGGATTACTGAGTCTTTGTCTGTGCCCTTTCCCCCTTCTTCCTTTGGAAGGAATGCTTCCAGATCAGTTATTTCTAGGTGGATTAAGGATTGCATAGCCATGGCTTATGATCTGACTGAGGTTCATCACCCAGCTAACATCACTGCTCATATGACAAGGGCTGCTCCTACTTCAATGGCCTTCTTTTCTATCGCTCCTCTGATTGAGGCAGCCAGCTGGAACACCTCTTCTTCTTTCAGTTATCATTACAAGATAGACCAGGGAGTCTGATGCTACATTTAGAAGAATGTTGCTCCCAGAGGTGATTCAATAGTGGTAGCAGCCACTTCCACCCTCTTTTAGGGAATTGAGCTTGGTTATATCCCACTCTGTTAATTCCTTCTCTCACCTAGCCAGAGAATGCCACATTGGATACTTACTGTGAAGGTGCATTATGGGTTATTGAGAGGAAGAACCCACCCTCCCTTCATGGCTGCTGTTCCCCAGTTGGGATGTTTGGTTTAGGATAGAAGGAAGGTGTCTTTAGCATCTGCTCTGTTGCTTGACTAGGACAGGAACTGACCAACCAAGATGGCAACTGCCTGAAAACTCTTGATAACATCAGATGTCTTTCTTACTTGTTCTGGGTGGTGATAGGGTGAAACCCACACTGTAGATTCCTCGTAACAGCAATCCAGAATGCACCTTCATGGTGAGTACTCAGTGTGGCTTTTTAATAAATATGGTATGAATTGGTTTTCCCATTGAAACAGGAACCGATGGAGTCGGGTTTTCTCCATGTCCCTCTTTGTGGAACATGTGCTTCTTGGGGCTGAAACATTGATTCCAGAGGCGAAGGATCTGGCAAAGAAGTTCACTCTGCAGATTGGAAAAGTAAGAACCTATTGGCTGCTGATGAACTTAAATGATGTAATTACAGTCCTCCCCCCACATTCATGTGTTTGACTTTTGATTTGATTATTTGCAAGGTGTCTGCTCGCCCCCCGCCATTCTCCCCCTCCCATTCCCTGGCCTTTTACCCAGGTGCAGGAAGGGGAAAAGATCTTTGCTCCTCTGCACTGCCCTGCCCAATGCCTGTGCTGGCGGCAGCAGGCAGGAGAGTGCACAAGGAAGGATCTTCGCTTCCCTGCCTGTCGCCTGCATTGGTAGATGCCAACAGGAGGGTGCAGGGAGAAAGATCTTCACTCCCCTGTCCGTCGTCTGCACATGCATGCTGGCAGGAGCCAGCAGGAGGGTGTAGGGGGAAAGATCTTTGCTTTCTTGCAACCTCCTGCTCGTTGCCCACAGAGAAAAAAAAGAGAGAAGTGTGGGCGTGGGCAGAAGAGAGCGGGGGGAAATCCTTCCTTCTCCTTCACTCTCCTGCTTGTTGCCAATGCAAGAGTGCAAAAAGAAGACAGCACAGGGGCAACACACAGGAGACTGGAAGAGGGGAGAGTTTTTCTCCCTATACTCTTCTGCCTTTCCCCCGGCCAACAGCAGCAGAAAGAATGAAGAAAGGGAGAATGCTCACTTGGTGGGGAGAGTTATTTGTGATTTTTTGACTTTTACAAGGTTCTATCCCCTTAACCCTCATGAATGTGAAGGGACTACTGTAATTACAGTTTTCATTTCAGTAGAATAGTGTCTACAATGCATAGTTTGTTTGTTTTCCTTCTCCTGCTTCCTCTTATTTTACAAACTTTCTTTTACTTAAAAGTTTAATTTTCTTACCTTTGCTTACCTTTACCTTTGCTTCCCTGGGGTTCTCCCTTCCACATTTCCATGGAACATGGAACTGAAACAGATTTAGTTTCTGAGCAAGAATGCAGAAGGCTGAAAAGATGTTTGGCTCTTCTTTGTGGTCTTTGTGACATGGTCTGTGCCTGCCCAGTACTGACCATGAAAACTTCTAGAGCTTTAGGCCTAACATTTTGGTGGAAACCCCTTCCTCTGAGGGCATATAAAGCCCTTGGCATGCTTGTCTCTAATTCCTTTTTTTCCACCACATTCACTTGCTATCAGAGCTACCACTGAGCATCTTCATTGTTTCTTCTTTGGTATTGTTTGACTTCATCTTGGCTTTTCGGATTTTGGTTTCTCTTTTTATGACAGTTCTTTACACCGTTCTTTAAACACTGTTGAACATGCAATGTGAAGATCCTGGGCTGTTACAGACACTCCAGGTGCCTTGTCTGCCTCGAGGAGATCCATAAGATATCTGCCTGTGCTCATTGCCAGGCCTTTACTCCTCAAACTAGGAGAAAAAGAGAGGCTAGGCTTCGTGCCATCCTCTGCGAGCAGGCTTTAAAGCCACCGACCTCACCATCTGCGTCAGCAGCCTCAGCCGCCTCAGCTCCTCCACTGAGCAAGACCACATCTAAGAGTCCTCCAGGATGGAATCCTCAAAGAAAGCCTCTCACCGCTCTTCCTCGAAGGAACCATTTCTGAGCCCTCTATCAAAGGAAGTGCAACGGGACCGATCAGCCTCGGTACTGCCAACCACCAACTCGAAGTACTCCAAGACAACTTCAAGCAAGTCAAAACCTTTAGCTTCCAAGTTGACCGCGGATCTGCTACCTCCATCGACCCCCGGGCATTCTCTCAATAAGGAACTGGCCAGATCCCACAAGAGGAAAGACAGAGAGGGATCCTCTGTCCAAATGCAGGTTGAATTACTTACCGAAGTGACTAAAGAACTCTCAGCTGAGCTAAGTGTTAAGAGAAACATGTATAGGAAATGGAAGAAGGGGGAAACCACCAAAGAAGAATTTAAGCAAGTAGCTAAGAGATGTAGGGAGGAAGTCAGAAAGGCTAAAGCAGAGAATGAACTTAGGCTGGCCAGAGACATTAAAAACAATAAAAAGGGCTTTTTTAAATATGTCCGCAGCAAAAGGAAAAAGAAGGAGACGATAGGGGCGCTGCGCAGAGAAGATGGCGAATTACTCACAGGGGGAAGAGAAAAGGCAGAACTACTTAACACCTTCTTTGCCTCTGTTTTTTCCCAGAAGGATACAAGCACTCAACCTGGCGGTTGGGGAGCAGGGGAGGAAGAAGAGGAAATGAGGCACAAAATAGCTAGAGAGGTGGTACAGGAATACCTGGCCACACTGGATGAATTCAAGTCTCCAGGGCCAGATGAATTGCATCCTAGGATATTAAAAGAGCTGGCAGAGGTCATTTCGGAACTGCTTGCTATAATCTTTGAGAAATCTTGGAGGACAGGAGAAGTTCCGGCAGACTGGAAGAGAGCAAACGTTATCCCCATCTTCAAGAAGGTAAAAAAAGAGGACCCAAATAATTATCGCCCGGTCAGCCTGACATCAGTACCCGGAAAGATCCTGGAGCAGATCATTAAGCAGTCAGTTTCTAATCATTTAGAAAGCAACGCGGTAATCACGAGAAGTCAACATGGATTTCTCAAAAACAACTCATGCCAGACTAATCTTATCTCTTTTTATGACAGAGTTATTAGCTTGATAGATGAAGGGAATGCTGTGGATGTAGCATATCTCGATTTCAGCAAGGCCTTTGACAAAGTCCCCCATGACATTCTTGCAAAGAAGCTAGTAAAATGTGGGCTGGACAGGGCTACTGTTAGTTGGATTTGTAATTGGTTGACCGACCAAACCCAAAGGGTGATCACGAATGGCTGCTTTTCATCCTGGAGAGAAGTAACTAGCGGGGTGCCGCAGGGTTCTGTCCTGGGCCCAGTGCTGTTCAACATTTTTATCAATGACTTGGATGAAGGAATAGAGGGCATGCTCATCAAATTTGCAGATGATACCAAATTGGGAGGGGTTGCTAATACGCCAAAGGACAGGATCAAAATTCAAAATGACCTGGATAGATTGGAGAGCTGGGCCGAGGCGAACAAAATGAAATTCAACAGAGAGAAGTGTAAGGTCCTACATTTAGGTAGAAAAAATGGAATACAGAAATATAGGATGGGGGACACGTGGCTGGATAGCAGTACGTGCGAAAGGGATCTAGGAGTCTTCATAGACCACAAACTGAACGTGAGTCAGCAGTGTGATGCGGCAGCCAAGAAAGCCAATGCAATTCTCGGCTGCATCAATAGGAGTGTGGTGTCTAGATCGAGAGAGGTACTGGTACCACTCTACTCTGCTTTGGTTAGACCCCATCTTGAATACTGTGTCCAGTTCTGAGCACTCCAATTCAAGAAGGACATGGTCAAGGTGGAGCAAGTCCAGAGGAGGGCGACCAAAATGGTGAGAGGCCTGGAAGCCATACCCTATGAGGATAGACTTAGAGAGCTGGGTATGTTTAGTCTGCAGAAGAGAAGGTTAAGAGGGGACATGATAGCCATGTTTAAATATTTGAAGGAATGCCATGTAGAGGAGGGAGAGGGCTTGTTTTCTGCTGCTCCGGAGACCAGGACAAGGAGCAATGGATTCAAGCTGCAGGAAAGGAGATTCCACCTGAACCTCAGGAAGAACTTCCTGACAGTCAGGGCTGTCCGGCAGTGGAATCTGCTGCCTCGGAGTGTAGTGGAGTCTCCTTCCTTGGAGGTTTTTAAGCAGAGGCTTGATGGCCATCTGTCGGGATTGCTTTGAGGGTGTTCCTGCATACCAGGGGGTTGGACTGGATGGCCTGTGTGGTCTCTTCCAACTCTAGATTTCTATTATTCTATGATTCAAGAAATAACCATTTGAAGATGAACCTACATATTTAGAAAGTGAAGTGAGAACTGCACTTGGGGTACTTGGGAGAAATAAATCGCCAGGAACAGACGGAATACTGATAGAGCTGCTTCAGTTTACAAAAGAGAGAATCTACTCTAGTTCAAAACTAAACTCTGTCAACAAATATGGAAAACAAAAGAGTGGCCTACACATTGGAAATGCTCAATAAATGCCCAAATCCACAAGAAAGGGGACATCAGGAGTAGCCGTAACCGCAGGACCATTGCATTAATCTCCCATGCAAACAAAGCGATGCTCAAAATTCCACAATAAAGATTTTCAAAATGTATTGAGTGAGAAATGGCAGGTATCCAAGCTGGGTTCAGAAGGGGAAGAGGCATGAGGGATCATAGTGCAAATATATGATGGATAATGGAGTGCATCAAAGAATTTCAGAAAAAAATCAGCCTGTGCTTTATAGATTATAACAAAGCCTTGGATTGTGTAGATCATTATAAACTATGGATCATTTTTAAAGAAATTGGTGTGCACCAATATTTGGTTGTCCTTATACGTAACTTGTGCTCAGGACAAGAGGCTACCATCAAGACAAAATACAGAGAAATGGAATGGTTTCCAATTGCCAAGGGAGTCAGACAGCCTGCATTTTATCACCTTGTTTTCCTTGTATATGGAACATATCATACATAAAGTAGAATTATATTCAGAGGAAGGAGGCATGAAAATTGGAGGAGGGAACATCAACAATTTAAGATATGTAGATGAAACCATACTCTTAGCAGAAAATAGAGATTTGGAACAATTACTGAAGAAAGTCAAGGCAGAAAAGTGCAAAGGCAGGCTCACAGTTGAATATTAAGAAAACCAAAATAATGACCACAGATGATTTACATAACTTAAAATGAGATGATGAAATAGATCAAGATTTTCAATGCCTTGGCTCAGTCATTAATCAGAATGGAGACTGCAATCAAGAAATGAGAAGAAGACTAGGACTTGAAAGGACAGTTGTTGAGGAACGAGATATCCTGAAGTGTCAAGATAGATCATTGAATAATAAAGTTAGGATTATGTATGCCATTGTATTTCCAGTTTCCATGTATGGTTGTGAAAGCTGGAGAGTGAAGAAAGCTGATAGGAAGAGGTTCAACTCATTTGAAGTGTGGTGCTGGAAGAGTTCTACAGATATCCAGGACTGCTAAGAAAACAAATGAATGGTTCCTAGAGCAAATCAAGCCTGAACTGTCCTTAGAGGCCAAGGTGACTAAACTGAGACTGGTGGACTTTGGATATATCATGAGAAGACATGGCTAGAAAAGACAATCATTCTTGGCAAAGCAGAAGGCAGTAGAAAAAGAGGAAGACCCCATCACAGATGGATAGACTCAGTCAAGGAAGCCACAGCCCTGAGTCTGCAAGATCTGAGCTGTTGATGAGAGGGTGGCGGATGTCTGTTATTCATAACGTCACCATAAGTCAAAGTCAATTTGATGACAATTAACAATGGTATCACCAGTTAAGAGCATAAACAGATGAATTTGCTAAAGGATTGCCAATTGGACAAATATACCAAGTCTTTAATTGATGATGGGAATTTATTTAACTTGAGCAGACCTACGCTATGACAAACCTCCGAGGCTTCTATTTTATGTATTATTTTTTTTAAAAAAAGTATAAACCGCCTCTACCAACTGACTACAGCAGTAAGGTTAAATCCTTAATCATAACCTTCCTTCTAGAAAATACAATTGATGGGACTTAATTGTGAGGTAACATGATTAACACTGTATACACTATACAGCTGTTCTTTGAGTTGTGTCTTGGAGTAAATCATACTGAACTCAGTGACCAATTTCTGCATAGCTGTTCTAATAAAAATAATCAAGTAATAAAGCCAATTGAAATAGTTCATTTGACCAGTTTGTACATACCAATGGAAACTAATGCATATTTGCTTGTTGTTGAGGTTCTTTTCTCCATCCCCTACTCTAAACTTGGAGTATGACCATTCTTTTTGTTCTTTTCAGTGTTTTCAGTGGGATTCTGACATAAAAAATCATAACACATTCACTGCAGTAATGAGAGTTATGTGCCAGTGCAGGGAGGAAATCAGTTCAGTATTTTGCAGGTAAGGCTTTGGGGATAAGTGTGTTCCAGTTTGCGAATGTGCTTTCAGTTTGTTCTCTCTGTTATGTTCTGGAATTAATATTCCATCTGGAGATTATAAACTGCATCAAATGTTGCAGTGGAGGAAGGAGGTAAAAAAATCTTTGCATGAGACCAGTTCTAAATTTTCTGTTTTGCATATGGTCATATTTGGTCATATTTGATACCTTTTCTTGTGATTGTTCTTTTGTTTTCATTCTTGGACATTCAGGTAGGGGAGCAAAATGCCCTTTTTCATGTCAAGTGTGGAAATTAAAATAAGAAAAAGGAAGCACCATAAGGCAATAGGATACTGAAAACAACAAGCAATGCACAGCTAGCTAGAGGACAAACTATGAGACAGAAGACAATTGCAAAGTCATGGGGGAATAAAATAGTATTTTCATGGTGCCTAAAGTATAAAAGTATGCGTTGGTGGCAGGGAGATAAATCTGGAGCGATAAAGTCTGAGAATGATGGTCTTGACAGCGACCTCTTTTATTAAATATATGTTATATGTTTGAACTCTTGAATTCACAGGTATGGTTTGAGGCCTTGTCCAATTTGTATGGGAGATCCCAAAGAACCAGTCAACCTTCCTTGTGACCATGTGTATTGTCAAAGTTGCATCAAACAATGGCTGATGCCAGGACAGATGTTCTGTCCTCCTGCCTGGTCAGCCTACCAGACAGCTATACTTGCACAGTATCTGAGGAACTCAGGTAAGGCTTTATCCCTGACCAAGCAAAATAATGACAACAACAACTTTTAGACGTTTAACTTCTGACCCCAATTTTATGTTAAGGTATAGGCTGTATATTTCTAAGCATTCCCCTTATATCATGTCATACCATGCAAGTTCTGCAGTTGTCTGGATAAATAATACCTCATGTCTTTTCTCCACAGCATTGCCATAGAAAAAAATGCCCATTTCCGTAAATTCTGCAACAGTTTTTTCATAGACCTGGTTTCCACAATGTGTTTCAAAGACAATGAACCCCAGAAAAAGCTGTCATTCAGGAGCTGCTGAACCTGCTATTTGTTCACAAGGAAGCTTTGAGAGGTATGATCACATTTTTCTATTGATTTTCTCAGCCTGAATGTTTAATTTTTTCAAACTGATTTGCTTTGTTATCTCTAGGTTTTGGGAATTCCAAGGTACATACAAAATCTCTGTCCCCTTTTGATGACGTGGTGGATAAAACTCCTGTAATCCGTTCTGTGGTGCTAAAGTTGCTTCTGAAGTACAGGTAAGGATTTCTTGTTGTGAGGAGAGCTGGGACAAGACATCCCACTTCTTCTTCGTGGTCTCTGTGCCTTCATACACTAGGATTTTCTGCGCCTGCGCAGTAGCATTCGGAAACTTCTAGAGCTTGTTAGCTTGGCGGGAACCCCTCCCCCACGCCGGTACTGCGCATGCTCCTCCCGCCGAGCAACGGTCTCTCAGTTCTTTCTCGTCCGCCGTCGCGTACGGAAGGTTCTTTAGCTTGTTCCTCGCTTGTGATTGCGTTGCTTGGCTTTAACGGTTTTTCGGACTTTTTGGACTGTCTTCTTGACGATTCTTCGATTCCCCTTCGGATTTGGTGATTTGGACTTTTTTCTTGGACTTTCTCTCTTCTCCGGTCTTCTTCTTCTATGTCCGCGCTCTTTAAGCACTGCGTCACTTGCGGGCGTAAGGTGCCTCTTTCGGACGGCCATAGGGAGTGTCTCTTCTGTTTTGGGCGAGTCCCACAACACTCGGACTTGCCAGATCTGCCGTGACTTCACCTCACAGACACTCCGTAACAGAGCGGCGAGGTTGAAGTCATTTTGTTGGGAGCAATCTCTGAAAGCGGTTGAGACCTCCACTTCGTCTAAAATGGCCGATAAGAAGAAGACCTCGCCGTCTACGGTATCGGCGGCTGCCGTACCGTCTACCTCGTCGGTACCGGCCTCGGTACCGACGCCGAACACCGATCTCGGCTCTTCCCAGGATCCCAAGCTGTCGGCGGCTGCCAAGGCAGCGAAGGTTTCCTCGACGGTCGAGAAGCAGGGGGTGTCCTCCCGTGAGACTCCCCGTAAGAAGCGCCCTGCTCCGGACGGAGACAAGGGCAAGGAGAAGGAAAAAGAGAAGGAGAAGAAGAAGAAGGAGAAGAAACGTTCCCCGGCTGGGGACGTTCACCCTCCGACTCCTCCTTTAACTCTCGAGCCTTCGAGAGGGCTGGGCGAGCCCGCCTATGAGTCGGATGACGGCATAGAGGATGCTCCCCAGCAGCATCTGGGCTCGCCCGTGGAACCTCCAACCCTGGTGGAGGGACCCCACCGCCCCTCGAGCAGCCGCAGGTCGGCCGATCTGCAGCAGAGATCTTCCCGGGAAGTCTCTGCCTCTCCACGGCTGCGCTCGATACCGGCCCGATCTCGGTCTCGCTCTTCGGAGGAGCCAGTGAGATCGCCGCCTCCTCGGGGGATCCCAGAGGAACCGCTACGCTCCTCCACCTCCCGATACACCTCGGCATCTTACGTGGCCAGGTACGCTAGGGAGTCGGAATGGAGAGAGCGCCCGGCCTCTTACCGGTCACACTCACCATCGTACCGGGACCGGTACCACCGGGACCCAAGAGGCTGGGAGACCTTCCGGAGGTCCCGCTCACCTCACAGACGCCGAGGCTCTCCTTCCCGTTCGCCACCCAGGGAAGATCCTCGATACCGCAGGCGCCGAAGCCGCTCCCCTTCGGATCGCCGCCGCTCCTTCAGCCGCTCTCCCTCGACTCGGTACCATAGGGAAGGGGAGCCCTCGCCTCGGTACCGAGCAATATCTCCACCCCCCAGGGTTACGGCTACCGCCACGCGCCCTGTGGAGACGGTGGTGACAAGGCAGGCTACGGTCACGACCGCATGCCAAACCACGCCAGTCACCACCAAGAAGGTGAAGCCTGCTGTGGCTCCGCCGAAGCGGGATTCGATCACCGTAGTCGTTCCCGCTGTGGAGAAGCCTGGAAAGGCTACGCCCGTAGTTGCGGAGAAGGAGTCCGACACTGAGCGGCGAAAGAACTCACCTACCTCCGACTCGTATAAGTCCAGCGCCGAGTCGGAGGCCTCGGAGGTGGCGTCGCAGGAGTCTCCTCCCCTGGGATTCGGGGACCCGGTCCCAGATTCAGCTCCGGAGGACGTTCACCAGTTCTCCGCGATGCTGCTCCGTATGGCCTCTACCCTTGGCCTTAACATCGTAGAGGCGGAGCCGGAGGATGACGACCCGGTCTTCTCTGTCTTCGAGAGAAGGCCCCCTGCGACTGCCCCGCTGCCCCTCTACCCGCGTTTCCAGGATTGTGAAAACGGCGTGGGAAAGACCGGCCTCAGCGCAGCCGATCCCGCAGAGGCTGGAGCATCTGTACAGGGTGCAAAGAGAGAATGCGGGCTATCTCTTCAACCACCCTGTGCCAAACTCCGTAGTGGTCGAGTCTGCGCAGACTAAAGGCAGCGGGAGACTACACACCACTCCGCCGGATAAAGAGGGCAAGAAGTTGGACGCCTATGCAAGGCGGTTCTACTCTGCGGCCTCCTTGCACATCAGGCTGTCCAACACCCAGGCATGCCTCGCGGCGTATATGAAAAAGGTCCTCGACCGTCTCCAGCCCGCTTTGGAGGCGGTACCAGATGATATCCGGCCAGCCACCTCCGTTATCTTCACCGAGGCCGTAGCCATCGCCCGGCAACAGATGGCTTCATCCCGTCATGCCGTCGAGATAGCTTCCCGAGTCATGGCGGGATCGATCGGCTTGCGCCGCCACGCCTGGCTGCGACCAGCCGACATCCAGGAGGAGACCAGGAGGAGAATTGAAGACCTTCCCTTTGATGGAGAGGGACTCTTCAATTCGGCCACAGACCAGTCGCTGGACACACTGGTCAAGGCGCGTCTGACGGCGAAGAAGATCGGTCTTCAGCCGGCTGCCCAGGCCCGACGACCACCGGCCTTCCGCCAACCGTGGCGCCGATCCTCGACGTCATCTTTCCATCGCTCGGCCCAGTCTGGCCAGTCAAGACAGTCCTCTGGCTCCTCATCCAGACGGCCCTTCAGACGCCGCCCTTCTTCTCAAGAAAATCCTCCTCGGGTGCTAAGTCCCGGTTTTGACCTGTCCGGCGGGACTTCACAGCACCCTCTCTTCAGCCTCCCATCGGCCCTCGGGGACCGACCGACCCTGGCTCGACATCTAACGGAGTGGCAGCATGTCACCACGGACTCTTGGGTCCTCTCCATCGTCCGTCTTGGCTACGCCATCGAGTTTCAAGATATTCCGCCTCGAGGCGTGTACTCCTCCACCCCGTCAAGCCGGGTCCTCCTGGAAGAGATCCAGGCCCTCCTCCAGAAAGGTGCGATCGAACGGCTCCCGTCGACAGCCAAAGCCACCGGCTTCTTCTCCCGGTACTTCACGGTACCGAAGGCCGACGGGACCCCTCCGACCGATCCTGGACCTCAGAGGTCTTCCCTTACCTAAACGACTGGCTGTTGGTGGCGTCCCGCAAACAAAGACTTTACCACGACGTCCACGTGACGTTGTCACTTCTCACCCGACTCGGGCTCCAAGTCAACCCGAAGAAATCCCACCTCGAGCCGCGAGGGTCCTGGATTTCATCGGAGCTACTCTGGACTCCATAGCGGCTGGAGCGTTCCTACCAGAAACTCGGGCTCAAACTCTTATCCGAGCCGCCGCTCACGCTCAATCGGTCTCGACGCTGTCCGCGAGAAGGATCCAGCAACTGCTTGGATACATGGCCGCGACGACCGCGGTCACCTACCTCGCAAGACTAAGAGCGAGACCTCTCCAGCATTGGTTCGTCCGCACCTTCGATCCCCAGCGAGACGAACAAAGCACCCTACTTCAGCTGCCGGAGACCGTCCGCTCATCCCTTCGATGGTGGCAGTCGCGACACAACCTGATGTCCGGTATGCCGTTCCAACCGCCGACGCCGGGAGTCACGGTAACCACCGACGCCTCCCTGTACGGATGGGGTGCCCATTGCGGCGAACTCAGGGTCCGCGGCAGACGGACCGGCGACGAGACGGCCCTCCACATCAACGCTCTGGAGCTCCTTGCCATTTGGAAAGCCCTACGAGCCTTTCGCCACATCGTCGCCGGACGGACTGTCCAGATTCTGACAGACAATACCACTGCCGTCTGCTACATCAACAGACAAGGAGGGACTCACTCCACGACCCTGCTCAACATCGCCCTCGACCTGTGGGACTGGTGCATTCGCCTGCGAACGCATCCTGTAGCTGTTCACCTGGCCGGGCAGGAGACACTACAGCGGACGCCCTCAGCAGGGACACCTCATCCCATCACGAATGGTCTCTCTCCCGAGAGGCTTACAGACTGATTCGGTACCGCTGGGGCGAGCCTACGATCGACCTCTTCGCGACCAGGGAAAACGCGAAGTGCAGCCGATTCTGCTCGAGAGCAGGCCACGACAGCGCCTCCATCGGGGACGCTTTCCAGTTCTCGTGGACGGGGGAACTCCTCTACGCCTTCCCCCCGTTCCCGCTGCTCGGTCGGACGATATCGAAGATCCTCGCCGACCGCGCCGACGCGATCCTCGTGGCCCCGTATTGGCCGAGGCAGCACTGGTTCGCACCCCTGCTGCAAGCCTCCCGAGGCGACCTTCTCCGGCTACCACCGAAGCCGGACCTGCTCTCCCACTCCAGCGGCCGTGTCCTCCATCCGGACTTGCCACGCCTGGCCCTCCATGCCTGGAGGATATCGCTCTAGACGATCCCGTCCTCGGTACCGTCCTCACGGCAGCCAGGAAAGAATCCACCCGCCGCAATTACCATTACAAGTGGCGGCGTTTCCTGACCTTCGCTACCGAGAGGAGTGAACCGGTATCGCCGGCTAATCTCGGTACCGTCCTGCATTTCCTCCTTCATCTCCGGCAACAGGGCCTGGCGTTCCCATCCCTGAAGGTTTACCTCTCGGCGATCGTGGCATACCAGCCCCCACGATCCCCGGCGTCGGCTTTCTTCAGGCACGATACCGTGAAGCGGTTCCTAAAGGGTCTACAGCATCTCTACCCGCCGGTATCACCGCCGCTACCGCCGTGGTCCCTCTCGTTGGTGCTGTCGCAGCTGACGAAACCGCCGTTCGAACCGATGGCGACCGCCGAGGATAGACTCCTGACCTTAAAAACGGCCTTCCTGGTAGCGATTACTTCAGCAAGGCGAGCGGGAGAGATCGCAGCCCTTCGAGCCGATGAGCCCTTCACGGTCTTCCATAGGGACAAGGTGGTCCTCAGACCTGACATCTCGTTCCTTCCTAAGATGGTGTCCAGCTTTCATCTCAACCAGGACATCATCCTGCCGGCCTTCTTCCAAAACCCAACGACACCGTTGGAACGGTCCCTTCACACCCTTGATGTGCGTCGGGCCCTGGCTTTCTACACAAACAGGACTGCTCCCTTCCGACAATCACCGCACCTCTTCGTGTGCTACGGACGACGTCGGAAGGGGCAAAAAGTTTCCACCCAAAGATTTTCGAAGTGGGTGGTGCAGACTATTCATCTGGCGTATGAGCTCGCGAGGAAGCCTCCGCCAGTTCTTCTTCGAGCCCACTCCACTAGAGCTGTGGCGACATCTGCGGCCCTCCTACGAGGAGTTGACCTGCATGAACTCTGCCGTGTAGCGACCTGGTCCCAACCATCGACCTTCGTGCGCCACTACAGGCTCGACTGCCGGTCGCGCAGAGATGCTCAGTTTGGACGTGAGGTGCTGGCTTCCGTACTCTAGGACCTGACCCGCCATCCAACCGGTAAGCTACACAGTCTCCTAGTGTATGAAGGCACAGAGACCACGAAGAAGAAGAACAGGTTGCTTACCTGTAACAGTGGTTCTTCGAGTGGTCATCTGTGCCATCATACACACCCGCCCTTTCCTCCCCTCTTCTCAAGTCCCTGTAGGTTCCATGGCGGACGACAGAACTGAGGAGAGACCGTTGCTCGGCGGGAGGAGCATGCGCAGTACCGGCGTGGGGGAGGGGTTCCCGCCAAGCTAACAAGCTCTAGAAGTTTCCGAATGCTACTGCGCAGGCGCAGGAAATCCTAGTGTATGATGGCACAGATGACCACTCGAAGAACCACTGTTACAGGTAAGCAACCTGTTCTTCTCCTTCAATATTAATCCCATTTGTGTGTGAAATAGTTTCCTTCAGGTCCTCATGGTCCCAACATCAGTTCAGGTATCACTGTTCAGAAACTGTGCCATGTATCTCCACTCCAATATACAGTATACAGTTTTCAAATGCATCCTTGTGATATTGGACATGTTCTTTCATTAGAAAATGATTTATGTCAGTAGAAATCTGGAAGTTATTCATAAATAAGGTGAGGTTTCTTTGTTTCCATAGCTTTGATCATGTGAAATACTATGTACAAAAATACTTATCACAAGTAGAAGAAAGTTACATCCTAGAAAAAGAAGATAAAATAGAGCTATACACACTGTTTGTCAACTGCTTCGAGGTAAATATATTTTCCCAGCCTCCTTTATTTTTCTTGTAGAGAGTCAGTCATCTGGTCAATGGGGAACTGTACATTTGAGTTTCCAGGGGGGGGAAAGTCATTTATAATTGTGTCTGAATTGTTATACTAGAGGGGAGTGCTGCCTAACGAAGAGTTCTTAAGAGAGTTTTTTAGTGTTAAAAAAACAGCTGAAGAGATTGATTGTATGGAATAAAATATTTTCACTGACACTGGAAAATACACTCCTTTTTTCCCCAGGATTCTATGTGTGAGAAATCAGGAACTTTCTCTGAAGATATCAAGCTAAAGCATATGAAGGAGGATGGGCGTTTCTTGGCAAACTATTTACAGTGGAGCAAGAACAATCAACCAGTCTCAAAAGAATCCTCCATAAAATACTTGCAGGGTGTGGCCCACATCCGCCTGTGCTTGGATAGGGCAGCAGAACTCGTGTTTGAATTGCACAGGACCCCAGGTAAGTGGGGTCCATGTGATACTGGAAAAAGGAAGGTATTTGAGTAAATTCTTCCTGATGAATTACATAGAATCATAGAGTTGGAAGAGACCCCAGGGGCCATCAAGTCCAACCCCCTGCTATGCAGGACACTCATCGAAGCATTCCCAACAGATGACCATACAGCCTCTGCTTAAAAACCTCCAAAGAAGGAGATGCCACTACACTCCGAGGCAGCATATTCCACTGCCAGACAGCTCTGACTGTCAGGAAGTTCTTCCTGAGGTTCAAGTGGAATCCCTTTTCCTATAGCTTGAATCCATTGCTCCTTGTCCTAGTCTCGGATCAGTAGAGAACAAGCCTGCTCCCTCCTCAACATGACATCTCTTCAGATATTTAAACATGGCTATCATGTTCCCTCTTAACCTTCTCTTCTTCAGACTAAACATACCCAGCTCCCTAAGGTGTTCTTCATAGGTATGGCTTCCAGACCCTTCACCCCTGGACACGTTCCAGCTTGTCGACATTCTTCTTGAATTGAGGTGCCCAGAACTGGACACAGTATTCCAAATGAGACCTAACCAATGCAGAATAGAGTGGTACCATTACCTCCCTCGATCTACACACCGTACTCCTATTGATGCAACCAAGAATCGCGTTGGCTTTCTTGGCTGCCGCATCACACTGCTGACTCATATTCAGCTTGTGATCTACCAAGACTCCTAGATCCTTTTCACATGTACTGCTATCAAGCTACATATCCCCCATCCTATACTTGTGACTTTCATTTTTTCTGCCCAAGTGCAGGACGCTGCATTTGTCTCTGTTGAAATTCATTTTGTTAGCTTTTGTCCAGCTCTCCAGTCTATCGAGGTCGTATTGAAATTTGATCCTATCCTCTGGTGTGTTAGCCGCCCCTCCCAGTTTGGTATCATCTTCAAATTTGATCAGCATGCCCTCCACTCCTTCATCCAAATCATTGATGAAGATGTTGAGTAGCACTGGGCCCAGGAAAACCCTGTGGCACCCCACTAGTCACGTCTCTCCAGGATGAAAAGCAGCCATTTGTGATCACCCTTTGGGTGCGGTCGGTCAACCAATTCCAAATCCACTTAACAGTAGCCCTGTCCAGCCCGCATTTTACTAGCTTCTTTTCAAGAATGTGGTGGGGAACTTTGTCAAAGGCCTTACTGAGGTCAAGATATGCTACATCTACAGCATTCCCTTCGTCTATCAAGCTTGTAACCCTATCATAAAAAGAGATAAGACTTGCATTTTTCGTGTCCATATTTTACAAACATGAAACACTATTTTTGTACTTCTTTGGTCTCCTTGCACCGCCACTGTTCTGATCTTTCAGATATAAAACTTTGGAAGAAATTTATCTTCAACGTTTCTGAATGCTAGTTTTCAATAGCTTGCCATTTGTAGGAGACAAGGCCTTATTTCCATTTTCTTTGCAGATGGTATTAAAGAAAGTGATAAGCAGCTCTACCTTCAAAGAGTGATGCAGTTCTGTTGTCAGACTCAGAATGACTGGTATAGAGTTTACCTTGTCCGCAAACTTACAAGCCAGTATGGACGGGAATTTACACAGAAACTTTCATACAAACATCCGTTTCAATGGATATTTCCATCAGAAGTAGTTCAGCAACAACAGGTAAAACAGAGATTGGTTTTTTTTCAAACTTTAAACAGTGGTGGGGAAAATGTAGCCAATGTCCCCCTGGGTCTTTTGTTACCAGGCTCCAAAAGAATTTTGTTGGTTTATTTTTGTTTTGTTTGGGTGGGGTTTTTTCCCCTCCAAATATTTAGGAGGTGTGGAAGGGAATTTTATCATGATTTGGGGTATTTCCTGTTATCAAAAAGGCTTTTGTAGGGCCTGAAACAACTAGGAGTCAACATGGTAATTGTCCCATTTTTCCCCTGGGGTTTTGGGGGCTTTTTTTAAAAAATTTTTTGTGAGAGGTGCAGCAGAGGATTGTGGTCCTCTGGGTCTCCTGGAGAAAAGTGAACTTTACTGCTGTTTCTGCTGCTGCTGCTGTTAATGTTTTCAAAATACAATAAAACTACAGATTTTTAAAGCAAGAAAAAAAAAAAAAGAGAGAAAAATATGAAAGCAAAACCCAGAAATGAGGAAGACCAGTAGATTATATAAAGATTCCTAATATAAAAACTAAAAAGCAACTTTTGATTTTTCGGAAGTTTTAAGTGCAAATCATCCATTGTTACACTTCTCCTTATACTTCTGTATACACTTCTTCTAAATATCTATTCCTTCTACAGCCTTTTCCATACAGGCTAAAAAGGTGCAGAGCATCCTCCGGGACGTCTGCACCGTAAGTGGGGGTCGGACTATTTTACATAGTTCCTGACCTCAGTCTGCCCCGGAACGACCCAGTGGTCATGCAGCGTGCTTTTTAAAAACCTTTTTTCATGTTTTTAAAAACCGGGAGCATCTCCATGCCACTCCTTTCCCCACGCTCCGGGAGATTTGTGGGCTCGCAGCAGTGGGGAGCCTAACTCCGGGGGGTGGGTTTTAGGCTGGAAAGCTTCAGGGGTTTGGTGGAGAGCCTCCACCAACCGGAAGCCCCATTTTCATCTCCAGAGGGCGGAGTCAGCCATGACGCTCTGGAGCAGCCGGGACTACGCGTTGGCCGGGAAGTTGGAAGACCGGCACAGGGCGTTTCCACCACCATGTGTGGAAATGGCCTACCTTCAAAACCAGCAACCAGATTATTTTTTTTTCTCCACAAAAAGTAGTATGGGTTTCCAGTCTTTCAAAAATGTCTCAATTTTTCCCCCTAAAAAATTGGATGTCTCCATTCCTGCTAATTCATAAGACCATGCATCCTCTTAGCCTCTGACAGTTGCCTCACTCATTTTATAGACTGATTTCTACAAGGGTTGGCTGAGGGTATCACAATAAATTTGTAAAAATAAAAGTGATTTGTCTTACTGAAACTAGGCCCAAAGCGGGAAAATTTTACACTAAACTGAAAACATGGCAATAAAATAAAATTATTAAAATATAGATTAGAAGGTGTTTTAAAACCTAGGCTGCCTGTCTTATGGGGGGTCCTCCCGCCTATCCACAGACCCATGGCTACTTTTATAGGTGACCTTATCTTCCTAAAAATTAAATTCAGTTGCAGTTCAGTTGTTTTTGTACATTTCCTGAAACACATTTTTAAAATAATTTGGCTTCATATTCATACTTCGTAAATATGGGTCTTCTTTGTATTTTATAACCTCTGAAGGATCAGCATGCTCAATTGATCGATTCCTAGTATGTGGCAAAAATTTAGAAAGTGCGTGATGCCATTGGGAAAGGATAATTTAATGTAGACAGATGATATTGCTAAATCCTTTAAGGTAAGGCTCTTTCTTTTTGTCAGAAATATCCACTGAAATACACTTTATCCAGTTGGTGGAGTCTTACTGATTACAAAATTGGGAAATATTTATTTAATTTATAGCCTGCTTTTTCCCCAAATAAAGCCATATCTCCTTTGGTTAGTTTCCTTTTTGCTAGAAATGTTTCTAATATAGATATGTGTGTGTTCCTAAAAGAGGAGGGAATCTATTAACTTCATATAGATTATTTGCAAGGCAGTTCTTGTATAGGTTTTTTCACGCTTTCACAAAGCTTCTTCTGTGTAGTCTCTGGTCATCATACATAGAGGGTCTCGCACCTACACAGAGCCACATTCTGGAACCTTATAGCTAAAAAATTTTTAAAAAGCTCCACACTCCCTCCTTAACATACATCAGTGATTCTCAACCTTCCTAATGCTGCGACCCTTTAATACAGTTCCTCGTGTTGTGGTACCCCCAACCATAAAATTATTTCTTCTTCGTGGTCTCTTGCCTTCATACACTAGGAGCTTTAGCGCCTGCGCGGTACGTTGGGAAACTTCTAGAGCTTGTTCGCTTGGGGGGCCCCCCTCCCCACGCCGGTACTGCGCATGCTCCCCCCCGAGCAACGGTCTCTCCTCAGTTCTTTCTCGTCCGCCGCCGCGTACGGAAGGTTTTTTATTTGTTCCTCTCCGTCGTGCTTGGCTGCTTTTTTTTCACGGTTTTACGGACTTTCGGACTGTTTTTGACCTCTCTTGGGGACTCCCCCTTCGGCTTTGCTTTTTTATTTGGAGTTTGGCTTTTCTTCGTCTTATGTCCGCGCTCTTTAAGAAGTGCGTGTCCTCGGCCGAAAGGGTTTCCCCTAACGACGGCCATAAGGAGTGTCTCTTCGGGGGGCACCCCCCAAATACCCGGGACTTGCCAAATTTGGGGTTTTACCCCCCAAAACTTTTCCCAACCGCTCCGGGGAAAACTAAATTTTTTTGTTGGGAGCAGTCTCTCGGGCGATACGAGACCTCCATTTCCCAAGTGGCCGACAAGAAGACGACCACGCCATCGACGGTTCGGCGGCTCCGCCCGCCACCTCGTCGGTATCGGGCTGGGGGTCCGGGGAAACGCCGATCTCGGCGTTACCGGGGATCCCGAAGCTGTCGGCGGCTCCAAGTGGGCTGAAAACCCTCGAGGGGGAAAGGGTAGGCTCCCCTTACGGAGACGCCTGAAAAAAAGCGCCCTGCTCCGGACGGAGGCAAGGGCAAGGAGAAGGAGAAGAAGAAGAAGAAGGAAAAAAACCCTCCCCGGGGGGACCCAACCTCCTACTCCTCCTCCTCTCGCAGCCTTCCAAAGGGCGAGGCGAGTCCGTCGACCTCTGGAGGATGAGATCGAGGACTTTCCCCCCCACGCCGGACTCGCCTTGGGACCCTCCAACCCTGGTGGAGGAGCCCCACCCCCCTTTTTAGCCGTCGCAGGCCCGACCTGCAGCGGAGAGCCCTCTGCTTCTCCGGAGCGGCGTTCGACCTCCTTCAGGTCCCGGTCCCGCTCTTCCGAGCGTCCGGTGGCCTCGCCGCCTCCGAGGGAGACAGGGGAACAACCTGCTCGTCTGCCTCAAGATACACCTCGGCGCCCTACGTGGCCAGGTACGCGGGGAATCTAGTGGAGGACCCCCGGCCCTTTATGGGTCCCATTCGCCATCGTACCGGGATCGGTACCATCGTGGCCCGAGTCGGGGGGCCCTTTTGGACCCCCGGTCACCTCGTCGACAGCGCGAATCGCGCTCGCCTAAGGGGACGAGGCTGGGCCGTCGACGCCGAAGCCGATCTCCGTCGGACCACCGCTCCTTGCCGCCCCCCTCCCCTCGATATCATAGGGCGGGGGAGTTTCACCAGGGGAGGGCGATATCGCCACCTCCTAGGGTCACGGCAACGGCGACGCGCCCTACGGAGTCGGTGGTGACTAGCGGGCTCCGACGTCGCTCCAGACTACCCCGGTCACCACCAAGAGGGTGAAGTCCGTGGTCAGCCATCCCAAGCGGGACGCTGCTGCACCACCGCCCCGGCTCGGAGAAGCCTAGGAAGGCAACACCTGCGGCGACTACAAGGAGCCGGAGGCGGGGGCGAGAGGACTCCCGAGCTCGGAGTCGTACGACTCGAGTGCGGGTCTGAGGGTCTGAGGCGGCCTCCCGGGATTTCCTCCGTTGGGATTGGGGACCCGTCCCAATTCTGCTCCAGGGGATCCACCAGTTCTCTGCGATGCTGCCCCCCATGGCCACTACCCTCGGCCTTAAGTCGGTGGGGACCGGAGGATGACGATCCAGCCTTCTCCGTTTTGAGGAGAAGCGACCTTCCACGGCCCCGCTGCCTCTCCTGCCCCGGGTATCCAGACTGGTGAAGGCCGCCTGGGATAACCGGCCTCGGCTCACCGATACCGCAGGGGTTTAGAACACCTCTACAGGGTGCAGAAGGATAACCCCGGTTATTATTTAATCACCCTGCACCGAACTTGTGGTCGTGAGTCCGCGCAGACGAAAGGCTCCGGCAGGCAACACCCACCCCGCCAAAAGAGCGGGATTTGGACGCCTACGCAAGGGGGTTTCTTTCGGCTGCCTCCTTGCAGATCAGGCTGTCCAACACTCAGGCTTGCCTCGCGGCAACCGAAGAAGGTGCTCGATCGCCTGCAACCAGCGATGGAAGCGGTACCGGAGGACATCCGCCAAGCCTCCTCCGTGATCTTCAATGAGGCTATCTCCATCGCTCGGCCCCAGAGGGCCCCCCCCGGACGCAGTGGGATCGCCTCCCGGGTCATGGGGGGGTCCGTCGGCCTCCGCCGCCATGCTTGGCTCGACCGGCCGACATCCAGGAGGACACCAGAAGGAGGATTAAGATTCCCCTTCGACGGTGAAGGCCTATTCAATTCGTCCACAACGAAGCCTTGGACAATCTCGTCAAGGCGAGACTGACCGCAAAAAAGATTGGGGCTACAGCCGGCCACGCAACCCGCGGGGCCTCCACCTTCCGACCATCCTGGGGGTTTTCCACCTCGTCGTTCCAGCGTTCGGCCCATTTGACATGAAACCGTCCTCCGGCTCATCGGCCAGACGCACGATTACGGCGCCCGCCTTCGTCGAAGAAGCCTCCCCCGAGAAAAAATCTGGGGTTTTGAGTTCTGGCAGGACCCACCAATACCCACTTTTCCCCTCCATCAGCGCTGGGAAAACCGACCGACTCTCGCTCGACACCTAGCGGAGTGGCAGATGTCCTACGGACTCTTGGGTGCTTTCCATCGTCCGTCTTGGCTACGCCATCGATTTCTCAAATTTTCCTCCTCGGGGGTGTCTACCCACGCCGTCGAGTCCGGCCCTCCTGGAAGAGATCCAATCCCTCCTCCAGAAAGGGGCGATCGGGGGGCTCCCGCAAGGGCCCAAGACCACCGGTTCTTCTCCAGGTACTTCACGGTACCGAAAAGGTCCCCTCCGGCCGATCCTAACCTCAGAGGGGTGAACTACTACATCCGCCCCAAAAGGTTCAAGATGGTCACGATACCGTCGATCCTACCCCCCCTACATCGAGGGGACTGGTTCGCCTCCATCGATCTCCGAGACGCATACTTCCATATCGCCATTCGCCCCCAGCACAGACGGGGGTTTTCCCCTTTGCAGTCGACGACACCTGTTACCAGTACAAGGTGTGCCGTTGGATCTCCCGGCCCCCAAAGGGGCTTCACCATGCATGGCCCCGGGGTATCCTACCTGCGGACGAAGGGCGCTTCCGTCTTCCCCCACCTCGACGATTGGCTGTTGGTGGCGTCCTGCAAACAATTTCCACGACGTCCACATGACGTTGTCACTCCTGACCCGCCTTGGTCTACGAGTAAACCCAAGAAGTCCCACCTCGAGCCGGCGAGGATCTTGGATTCATCGGGGCGACGCTCGACTCGACCTCCGCCAGGGCGTACCTACCAGAGTCTCGAGCACAAACCTTATCCGGGCCGCCGCTACGCTCGTTGGGGCCCCCACGTTATCTGCGAGAAGCGTCCAGCAGCTCTTGGGCACATGGCTGGGCGACCGCTGTGACATACCTCGCCAGGCTGAGAGCAAGACCTCTTTAACACTGGTTCGTCCGCATATTCACCCCCCGCGAGACGAAAAGACACTCCCACTGCAGCTGCCGGGACGTCCGCTCATCCCTCCGATGGTGGCATCGCGACGCAATCTCATGTCAGGCATGCCTTTTCCCAAAAGCCGACACCGAAGGTGACGGTAAAGACCGACGCCTCCCTGTATGGATGGGGTGCCCACTGCGGCGATCTCAGATCCGCGACAGATGGACCGACGAGGCCCTCTCCATATCAACGCGCTGGAGCTCGCCGTCTGGAAAGCCCTACGGGCGTTCCGCCATCCGTGGCGGGGCGCACGGCCTGTTTTGACGGCAAACCCCCCGCCCTCTGCTACATAAAAAGCAAGGTGGGCTCATTCCACGCCCTGCTCGACACGCGCTCGGCCTGTGGGAATGGTGCATTGCCTGCACACGCATCCCGTGGGGGTTCACCTGGCCGGGCAGGAACACCACGGCAATGCCCCCAGCAGAGACACCTCATCCCATCACGAATGGTCTCTCTCCGGAGAGGCGTTTCTGTTGGGGCCGCTGGGGGAACCATCGATCGACCTCTTCGCGACCAGGGGGAAAGCAATGTCGCCGTTCTGTTCCAGAGCGGGCCACGATCGTGCCTCCATCAGTTTTCCATTTCCGTGGGCCGGGGGGAAATCCTCTCGCGTTCCCCCCGTTCCCGCTGCTCGGCCGGACGATTGAAGATCCTCGCCCCCGGGCCGACGCGATCCGGAGCCCCGACTGGCCGAGACAACATTGGTTTGCACCCCCGCTCAGCCGTGCGAGACGACCTGTCCCGGGTTTCCACCGACACCGGACCTGTCTCCCACTCCGGCGGCCGAGTCCTCCATCCGGACCTGCCACGCCTGGCCCTCCATGCCTGGAGGATATCGCCTCCCCATCCCCTGCTCGGTACCGTCCTCGTCGCGGCCAGGAAGGAATCCACCCGTCGCAACTATAAAACAAGTGGCACGCTTCCTGACCTTCGCTAACGAGAGGAGTAGCCCGCCCGCGGGGTTTGACCGTCCTGCATTCCCCCTGCACCTCCGGCAACAGGGCCTGGCGTTTCCATCCCCGAAGGTGTATCTCTCCGCGATCGTGGCATACCAACCGCCACGATCTGCTCCCCGGGCCCTTTTCAGGAACGAACCGTTAAGCGGTTCCTGAAGGGACTTCCCATCTCTACCCGCCGGTTCGCCCGGCTCCGCCGTGGTCCCTCTCGCTGGTGCTCTCCCGTTGCGAAGCCGCCCTTCGAGCCGATGGCGACCTCGGATGACAGGCTCCTGACAATGAAAACCGCCTTCCTGGTAGCGGTGCCTCAGCGAGGCGAGCGGGTGAGATACGCTCTTCGTTCCGATGAGCCCTTCATGGTCTTCCACAGGGACAAGGGGTTTAGACCTGACATCTGTTCCTGCCAAAGGTGGTGTCCAGTTTCCATCTCAACCAGGACATATCCTGCCTGCCTTCTCCCAACCAGACACCCTTGGAGCGGTCCCTCCACTCCCTGGACGTGCGTCGGGCATTGGCTTTCTACAAGGACAGGACTGCTTCCTTTCCCACAGACGCCGCATCTCTTTGTTTGCTATGGGCGACGTGGAACCAAAAGTGCCCCCCCAGCGCTTCTCCAAGTGGGTGGTGAGGACTTTGAACTGGCGTATGAGCTCGCGAGGAAGCCTCCGCCAGTCCTGCTTCGGCCCCCTCCACCAGAGCGGTGGTTTTCTGGGCCCTCCTGCGAGGAGTTGACCTGCATGAACTCTGCCGTGTGGCGACCTGGTCCCAACCATCGACCTTCGTGCGCCACTCAGGGTCCCGCCGGTCGCGCAGGGGGAAAGCCCCGGGTTTTGGGCGTGAGGTGTTGGCTTCCGTGCTGTAGGGCCCGACCCGCCGTCCGACCGGTAAGCTACACATCTCCTGTGTTGAAGGGACAGGACCAGAAGAAGAAGAAAAGGTTGCTTACCTGTAACTGTGGTTCTTCGAGTGGTCATCTGTGCCATCACCCCCCTTCCTCCCCCCTTTCTCAGGTCCCTGTAGGTTCTACGGCGGACGACGGAAATGAGGGGAGACCGTTGCTCGGCGGGAGGAGCATGCGCAGTACCGGCGTGGGGGGGGGGGCCCCCCAAGCGAACAAACTCTAGAAGTTTCCAACGCTACCGCGCAGGCGCTAAAGCTCCTAGTGTATGATGGCACAGATGACCACTCGAAGAACCACAGTTACAGGTAAGCAACCTGTTCTTTCGTTGTCTTCATAACTGCAATTTAGCTACTGTTATGAATCGTAATGTAAATATCCGATATGCAAAGACCGATCAACATCCAGATTAAGTTTCCCTGGTACAGATTTTTTTTTTTCAGTAGTTGATGATTTTACAGTACACGATTTTACATTTACCCAGTAATTATAATTCTTCTTTGTGATCTCTGTGCCTCATACATTAGGAGCTTTCGCACCCGGCGGTACGTTGAAAAATTTAATGGTATTTCGGGGTCCCCCACGCCCGTACTGCGTGTGCTCATCCTGCCGGGTAACAGTCTCTCCTCAGTTTTTCTTGTCCGCCTCGCGACAGAAGGTTTTTTTTTGGCTTGTGCTTTTCTGCTTGGATTTGGATTTTTTGGCTTTTGGCTTCGGTTTTTCACTTACTGACGACCCGTCTCGGATTTCGGACAGATTCTGGGCTGATTGGTTTGACCTATTTCTGGCTGTTTGCGTCTTTTTGGGTTGCGTCTTTGACTTCCCCCCTTTTTCTCCCCGTTTTTTCCAATTTTATGTCGGCTCGTTTAAGCACTGCGCCTCCTGCGGAAGGAAGGGTTTCCCTTTCAGACCGACATACGAAGTGCCTTTTTTGTCTGGGTGAAGGGCACAACGTACAGGCTTTTCCGCTTTTTAAAAGTTCACCCACCGACACTCTGAAACCAACGGCGAGGTAAAGTCCCACTGCTGGGAGCAATCTCTTCGGGCCCAGGCAGCTGAGATGACACAGATGGCTGAAAAACGCCCCACTCCCTCTTCTTCTTCCTCTCCACCTGCGTCGGCCACGCCCTCAACATCATCGGGATCGGTGCCGGGCTTGATTCCGATCATGAACTGAGGATTTGAAGACCTCGACAGCTCGCGCACGTTAGGCCCTGCGGGTCGAGGCCCTTTCCCCCAAAACCCCTCACCCCCACCCTAAAAAGCGTCCCGCTACCGAAGTGTGGAAAGGAGAAGAAAAAGAAGAGGAAGGAAAAAAGGCGATCTCCACTAAAAGTGGTGCAACCTCCGACTCCACCACCCACTAGCCTGCCAAGGAACCCGAACCAATGGACCTCCCGAGGAGGAGGACCCTCCGGAGGAGCAGAACATTTCGAGGTGTCGGACGAGGGGCAAGTCGTCGAGGTTTCCCCGGCCGCCTAGCCTCACTGCAGAGACTGCCCTGCCGAGAGGAGGCTTTGACCAGGAGCGACGGCCTCTAAAGTCCCCCTCCCCCGAATACCGGGCCAGGCCCCCATACGTTATCGGGAGATGCACCTGGAGGGCAACGCTTTCCCGCGGGGCTTACTCCCCCGCCTACCTAGGAAGGTCCCCAGGAGCAGGGGTGGCATGAACCAGCGGGTTCTTCTATTCCTACTCGCTGTCGTACATTGATCGCTGCCATCCAACCTGCTGTACTTCGAGAACGCCGATCTTGTTCGCCAGTGCGGGAATCCCATTACTCCTGCTATGAATGATCACCGCTCGTCGATCTCTGACCACCGAAGGTCGCGGGCCCCTTCCCCCTCAGGGCTGTCTCTCCATCTCCGCGGACGACGGCCACGCGCCGTCCAGTCCCACACTCCACCGTGGTCCAAACGACGGTGGCCGGCATGACTACAACGCAGACGGTACACCGTCCTCGTCCTCGGTGGTACCACTGCAGGTAACCTCAGCACCAGCCGTAACATCGGCCGCATCCACATCGACGCAGCCGCAGCTGGAGTCACCCTGGCTGACCCGACCCATAAACCAGCTGAAGAGAAGGGGCGGGAGCGATCGCCAACACCATCCGGCTACTCCTACGCTTCGGACTCCGACTCTGCAGAATCCACTCCCTCGTCTACGAGTTACCACCACTGGTTTTGGAGAACCAGGGCCGGAGTCTGCGCCAGAGGATGTGCGCCGTTTCCCCCATCCTTAAATGGCCACGGCCCTGGCCTAAAAGTGACCGAACCTGCTCCGCAAGCCCAGGATCCGGTCTTCTGTCTTTGGGAAAACCCGCCCCCCATCGCCGCACCGTGTCCTTTTTGCCCACTCTGATAGAGGAATGAGCAATCGTGGGCGAAGCCGGGTCCCCAAGCCACCCCCGTAGGCTGGAGCGCTTGTCAGGACCCAAAAGAAACGCGGGGTTTTTTTAGCCACCCTGTACCAAACTCCATAGTCGTCGAGTCAGCCCAGACGAAGGAGAAATCGAACGCACACCACCCCTCCAGATCGTGAAGGCCAGAAGCTCGATACCTTTATCGCCGTTTTTTCTCGGGGTCGTCCTTGGTGGCCACAATGGTGAACACAATGGCATCCTCGCGGCTTCCATCCCAACCTCTTCGACCGACTTGCGCTGCTCTTAGCTGACTTGCCGGAGTCGCGTGCCCCGCCACCCAGATCTTCGGCGAGGCCGTTGCTGTGGCTACTAAAAGATCGCCACCTTGAGACACACCGTGGAGGCCACCTCGAGGGTGGTGGTCGGTGCCTTATCCTCCGACGTCATGTGTGGCTCTGTTCCTCGGCCTCCAGGAAGACAGCCGTCAGTGGATTGAAGACCTCCCGTTCAACGGCGAAGGCCTCTTCCATCCCTCCCGAGGCTTTGGATCACCTCGTGAAGGCCAGGCTGACAGCAAAGAAGACGGGCTTAACCAGCCCCCCCAATCCCCCACCTTCCAGCCAAGGTCATCCTGGCGAAGGTCCTCCTCATCTTCCGTGTATCAACCACGGTCTCCTCGATCGACCGCTTCAAGACCATCCACGTCCTCGGCCTCACGAAGGCTTCCCAGACGGCGCCCATTTTCGACATTGAAGAAGTCTTACTCCTTGGCGAAGACCCATTTTTGATGGTCTTCGCAGGACACCACCCATGCCATCCTTCACCCGTCCAGCAGACTTGAACCATCATCCGACCCTGGCCAGGCACCTCGACCAGTGGCAAGACATCACTGTGGACTTCTGGGTACTTACCATCATCCGCCTGGGATACGCCATCGAGTTCCAGGATATTCTACCACGGAGCATCTACTGTTCCACCCCGGCCAGCTCGGCTCTGCTGGAGGAGATCCAGTCCCTCCTCGAAAGGGAGCAATCGAGACATTACCACCTTCAGCCAAAACCACCGACTTCTACTCAAGGTACTTCACAGTTCTGAAAGCGGATGGATCACTGTGGCCCATCCTGGACCTCCGAGGAGTGAACGAGTACATCCGCCCCAAGAGGTTCAAGATGATCACGTTGCCGTCGATCCTCCCCTTTTCCGGCGAGGGGACTGGTTTGTGTCCATAGACCTCAAAGACGCCTATTTCCACATCTCGATCCACCCGCAGCACAGACAATACCTACACTTCGCAGTTGACGGCACCAGCTACCAATACCTGTAGGAAATAAGATCAAACCAGTTAAGATTTAATCTTATTAGCAGAATTGTGCAGTAGAAGCGTGTTATAAAGTCCTTTTTGCTAAAGAACCCGTGGCTTGAGAATACTTGATCCAATAAAATGCAGTACACACAGGTAGCTTTGAATAAACACTTAGAAGTTTACTAAAGACTTCTCCATCTACATTTGTATAGAGAGTTCGCTACCTTAACTATCTAATGAAGTAGAGGATAATGGTGGTATAACTCACCATCCTGCTTGATGGTTGGGGATGCTGCAGTTTCATAGAATAGCATCCATGGGGAAAGCGAGGAAGAAGAAAAAGGAACAAAGGAGAGAGCAAAGATGTCTCCTTGTATTTTGGGAAGACTTAACTTTCTTCCTATCAGGATACAGTCCTGGATCACATGATCTGATGACCTGGGCCCAAAAGGTATTTATGATCGTGCAATAAAAGCAGAGAGAAGAGATATGAGAGATAGAGCATACACACACAAAGGCAGCCCTGCTCTAACTAATCCCATTTGTTCTAACAACAAGATGTGGGGGGAGGAGGAGAGAATGCTGTTAATTTTCCAACAATACCAGGTGCTACCGTTCGGCCTCTCCACCACGCCCCGAGTATTCACGAAGTGCATGGCCCCCGTTGTCTCCTTCCTGCGGACGAAAGGCGCTTCTGTCTACCCCTATTTGGGCGATTGGCTACTGGTGGCGTCCCACAAACAAAAACTTTACAAAGACATTCACCGGACTTTGACATTGCTCACTTGGCTCGGACTCAGGGTCAATCCCAAAAAGTCCCATCTCGAACCCACTCAGGTCCTCGACTTTATCGGAGCGACCCTCGATGCGGTATCTGCGAGAGCATATCTACCGTACGAGAGGGCGCAGACGCTTTGTCGGACAGCGTCCGCCGCCTTCCGGGCTCCGACGGCATCAGCCAGGATGATACAGCAGCTCCTCGGCTACATGGCCTCAACCACCGCCGTCACCTACCTCTCCAGGTTACGCGCATGACCGCTCCAACACTGGTTCGTCAGGGCCTTTGATCCACGCTGGGACGACCAGTCTCGTCGATACCGCCTGCCGCAACAGGTATGTCGATCGCTCCTCTGGTGGCAATCGTACAGAAATCTCCTGTCAGGCATGCCTTTCCGCGAACCCAGGACATCGGTCACGGTGACGACGGATGCCTCGCTCTTCAGCTGGGGAACGCACACCGGCGATCTCCAAGTCCGAGGCAGGTGGATGGACGATGAGACGTCCCTCCATATCAACGCCCTCGAGCTACTGGCGACCCACAATGCACTAAGAGCGTTCCAACACCTTGTTGCGGGCCGCTCGGTGTTGGTCCTCACCGACAACACGACAGCGGTCTGCTACGTGAACAGACAAGGAGGGACACACTCCACCACGCTTCTGGCCATCGCACTCTCCCTCTGGAACTGGTGAGTTCCGCTGCAGATACACCCGGTGGCGGTTCACCTGGTGGGGCAGGAGAACTCCACAGCGGACGCCCTCGGCAGGGACACCTCTTCCCACCACGAGTGGTCCCTGTCGGACAACGCCTTCCAGATGATCCTGGACCTGTGGGGCGAGCCAACCGTCGACCTCTTCGCAACCAGCCAGAATGTGAAGTGCCGCCACTTCTGCTCAAGAGCCGGCCACGATCGCCACTCCATCGGCGACGCATTCCAGTTCCTGTGGGATGAGGGACTTCTCTACACCTTCCCTCCGTTCCAGCTTCTAGGCCGTGTGATGTCGAAAATCATCGTGGATGGAGCAGACGCGATCCTCGTGGCACGATACTGGCCGAGGCAGCACTGGTTTGGGCCCCTCATCGAGGCCGCCTGGGGGAGAATTCTCAGGTTTCCGACGGCGCCGGATCTCCTGTCCCACTCCAACGGTCTTGCCCTGCACCCGGACCTGCCAGTATTGGCCCTCCATGCCTGGAGGATATCACCATAGATGAACCTGTCATCGGTAATGTCTTAACTGCAGCCAGGAAAGAATCCACACGGAGGAACTACCGCTACAAGTGGCTGCAGTTCGTTGCCTTCGCCGAGGAACGTTGGGAGCAGGTATCGCCTGTCGATCTGCATACCGTACTCCACTTCCTCCTCCACCTACGACATCAAGGCCTCGCCTTCCCGTCGCTCAAAGTCTACCTTGCTGCAATCGTGGCATACCAACCGCCACAATCCCCGTCGGCTGCGCTCTTCAGGGACCCCACAGTCAAACAGTTCCTGAAGGGCCTACAGCACCTCTACTCGCTGGTATCACCGCCGCTCCCGCTGTGGTCGCTATCATTGGTACTGTCGCAGTTGACGAGGCCACCCTTCAAACCGATGGCAACGTCAGATGACCGGCTGCTCGCGATGAAGACCGCGTTCCTGGTAGCCATCACTTCTGCCAGATGGGCAGGAGAGTTGACAGCATTACGGTGCGACTAGCCATACCTTGTCTTTCATCGAGACAAGGTGGTCCTCCGGCCTGACATCTCCTTCTTGCTGAAGGTGGTGTCCAGCTTCCATCTGAGCCAGGACATCATCCTTCCAACCTTCCACCCAGAACCAACTACACCTCTGGAACGGACCCTTCACTCCCTTGATGTGCATAGGACCTTGGCCTTTTACAAGGACAGGACTGCTGCCTATCAGCAGACTCCACACCTTTTTGTCTGCCATGGCAAACACCGGAAGGGCCACAAGGTATCCACCCAACGTTTCTCTAAATGGGTGGCACAGACCATACACCTGGCTTACGAAGTTGCTAAGAAGCCTCCGCCAGACCTCCTACGGGCTCACTCCACCAGAGCCGTGGCGACCTCTGCTGCCCTCCTGTGAGGCGTCGACCTGCCGGAGCTGTGCCATGCGGCAACCTGGTCCCAACCATTGACCTTCATTCGCCACTACAGACTCGACTGCTGATCCAGGAGAGATGCTCGATTTGGCCATTCTGTGCTAACCTCTGTACTCTAGGGTCTGGGACGTGACCCACCATCCTGCTGGTAAGCTACACAGTCTCCTAAGGTATGAGGCACAGAGACCACGAAGAAGAAGAACAGGTTGCTTACCTGTAACTGTGGTTCTTCGAGGGGTCATCTGTGCCCTCATACATGCCCGCCCTTCCTTCCCCTCTTTTTCAGGTCCCATCTTCTTCGGCGGACCAGAACTGAGGAGAGACCATTACCCGGCGGGATGAGCATGCGCAGTACTGGCGTGGGGGAGGGGTTCCCGCCAAGCTAACAAGCTCTAGACTCTTCTGAACACTACCACGCAGGCGCGAAAGCTCCTAATGTGTGAGGGCACAGATGACCACTCGAAGAACCACAGTTACAGGTAAGCAACTTGTTCTTCATGAAGTGTCATTTTACCTCCAATACTGCTGCTTTTAACACAGTTGAAATTTTAGAGGCTGCAGCCAAGTGAAAATGACTCCTACCATTCAAACTTTTTTGTGGGGAGCGAGCCAGCCCACCCTCAGGCTCATGGCACTGGCTGAACCAACCGATTGAGCTACCTGTAGCCCACGACACATGTGGCGAAGTGGCCTCTCTCTGACCCACTGATGCTTCTACCCCAACGTCCCAAAATACACAACACAAGCCATTTCTGCACTGGACTGTTATAGCGCTATTATTCTACTTTCAACATCCTATGGAATCCTGGGGTTTGCAGAGGTCCTTCCCTAAACTGCAAACCCCAGGATTCCATAGGATGTTGAAAGTGGAATAGCAGTACTATAACAGTCCAGTGCGGAAATGGCTACAGTCACACACATCCCTCTGGAAAACGCTCAGTCTTCTTCCTACGTGCATCTTTTCACCGAGGGGAAAAAAAATCAGAGGAATTCAAACTAAAAATCTCCCCCCTCTTCAGTTCATTGGAGCGGATACACTACGGACAATAAGCTGACGGCTTAAGGCTGCAATCCTATGCATGCTGCCCGGCGAGGAAGCCACCCTGGAGACTTACTGCTGAGTAAACACGCTTAGGACCGGGCTGTGAGGCGGGTGGGCGCAGGTGCGCTGGCCACCATCCCTCCTCTTTCCCAGCCTGTTTCATGAGGGAAATGGCTCCCAAGGCCGCCCGCACAGGACCCGCTCTCCTCCCTTACCCCTCCGGTGAAACTGCCACCGCGAGGAGCAGCCTTCTCCCTGCGACTTTCCCCCTCCTCCGCCCCATACTCGATCTCCCCCTCCTCCGCGGTGGTGCTGGGCTTCAGCTGCTTGGCCTGGCTCTCGTACGCACCGTCCTCCTCTTCCTTGTACTGCTCCCCAGCCGATGAGGAGGACATGGCGGCAGCTGGTTCAGCAACGGGGTGCGGGCGGGCGGACGCTGGGGACTCGTAACCAGCATGCAAACCCCCTGCCAGGAGATGAATAAATCAAGCAAATAGGCCC
The DNA here is from genome assembly GCA_948474755.1 of Ctenosaura bakeri. Taxonomy (NCBI): domain Eukaryota; kingdom Metazoa; phylum Chordata; class Lepidosauria; order Squamata; family Iguanidae; genus Ctenosaura; species Ctenosaura bakeri. The sequence goes on along the minus strand of CAOLHI010003172.1, from coordinate 15,352 downwards.
ATCAAAGATGCTCTTGAAGACCAGCAAAGACAAAACCACAACTGCATCCTCATGCATTCGCGTGCAGTGGGGCGGTAAGGGCCTTGCCCTGTGATTGGTTCGATTGCTAGGTTCAAATACTGTGATTGGCTGAAGGGGGAGTTTCTCCCAAGCGATGGGTCGTGCAATTTTAGGAAAGTGACGTCCATCACGTCCAAACAGCCCATCCCTTTCTTGAAGGTACTTTTCCTCCTCCATCGACTGGCGCCGGATCCATTTATTTGAGGGGAAGAGGAGGGGGGAGGGGCGCGAAAGGAGTGTGAGTGGGCACCGTTGCCAAGGGCAGTGGTCATAATGCCTCTGTGACTGAGCTGGAGACGTATAGAGGAGCGGTGTCTCGGTTCCTAAGACCATCAGAAATATGTGTTTTCCGATGGTTTTAGTCGACCCCTGTGAAAGGGTCGTTCGACCCCCCAAGGGGTCACGACCCACAGGTTGGGAACCGCTGACGTACGTGCTCCAGTAGCCATTTTCTCAGTACCGGTACTTCTTTGTTTGCCATAGCAGCAGCTTGACTAGGAACCCTTCTCCTAGTTCATTTATCTCTGCTAATTCATTCAGCTCTTTTTGATCCCCATCACAGAACGATCTCACACCTGCTCTTTGGGCCTTATTCCTCTTGCCCAAGAAAAATCTCCTTGTCCAGCAGATTCCTCTTGCCCAAGAAAAATCTCCTTGTCCAGCCTTATTTGTTTGGGTGCCTCCCACTGTACTAACACCTTTGAGGTTTGTGGTATTTTTATCCCTCAAGCAAGGTGCTCCCTTATTTAGGAATCAGCCCCCTCAGCTGCTTAAGTCATCAGCCTCTACTTCACCTGACTTTCTTACCACTCTCATAACATCATTTCTCATAATCAGTGAGACTATGTTTGCAACCTCCACATTGTTTGTGCCACTGGCAACACTGTTTAGTTCACTGCATAGGTCATTACCAAGGCAACCAGAGCTGTCTCCACCCCATAATCAGGCTTACAAGCTAGATTGAAACTGATCTCAATAATTAATTTCATCCAGAAGCCCTTGGAGCTGGGAGGCTACCACACACTCCAGAACCTGCCCCAAAAAGGAATATTAGAGATTGCTGGATAATGATTCAGAATGGTGGATTCCAGGGAAGCCTTTTTTAGTAATGGCCTTACCACAGCCTCTTTTAGGCAGGATGGAAACTTCCCTGGCTTCAGGGAGGCGTTCACCGCTCCCCTTACCCACTCCATAGCAGCAGACTTCGACTTTTCTCAAGAGATTGTTTTACAACATTCTTCCTTGTTATCATTGGACCTGGAATTTTCATTCTACTGTTCGTACATTTACAGAGGCTTGTCTTGTTATGTTTCTTGCCCCAAGACTTTTAGGAAGTCTCCTCACTTTTTCATTCCTTTCTCTGGTCCTAGGAAGGGTCAGCAGATCACCTCACAAACTTTTGTTAGATGGATTGGTCAGGTGATTGCCCTCTCCTACAAACTTGCAAACCTTCACTTGGGTGGCTGTGTGAAGAGCCATTCCACTAATGCTGTAGCTATATCATCAGCATTCTTGAGGGATAGTCCACTGCTAAAGCTGTGTTGGTCCACAACCTGGACTTGGCATTCAACAGTCATATAGTACTACTGACTGGACACAAGAGCTTGGGGTGATGCAGCCTTCTGTAGGACTGTCTTGCCTTCAATCTTCAATTAATGCACTTTTTGGCTTCAGTTGAGGTGGCTAATCAGCAGCCATAAGTGTGATGCACAGAGACCCTGAAGAAGAAAGACAAGTTGCGTGCCTGTGGTCATCCGCGCATTCACACAATCTGCCTTTCCTCCTCTTGTCAGTACACCTGGTACTATATCTAATTGCTATGACTGTTCCAGATGACTTGGAACTTGGGGCGTGTATGTTAAGGAGAGTGAGTGGAACTACTGCCAAAAGTCTTGCTAGCTAGGTTCTGGAAAGTGGCTCTGCACAGGCACAAAACCCTGTATGTTTGAATGCACAGATGACAACTTGAAGAACATAAATTACAAATAAGCAGCCTGTCTTTATTGCTGTTCTCAGTACTAATAATCTATGACTACTACCAGCCAAATGTGGAAGTGCCACTATTGATAATTTTTCTCTTTTGTCTTCCTTCCTATAACATGTGTTTTCTTTTCAGGCACATAATGGCTCAAAGTCTGAACAGACTGTCCATTTTCTCCTGGCTATCTTTAGGGAGCTCACATCTCAATATGGATGCAGGGACCCAAATCTTTATCCTAAACAGAAGGTAAATGCCTTACTCCGATTTCAGACTACATGCTGCCTTGTGTGGAAAGGGCGTTATGTACTTGACAGTAGAAATGAGATAGGGAAGGACTGAATGAAGGTTGGTCATAAGTTCCCATTTGAAAATCCATTGTAAAGCTCAACTTGTAAATGTTTTTAATCATCTCCTTCCACATTTTCAGTTGTCATAGAATAACACAGGAGTGGACATTTTTACTATGCTGTCTGGAATAAAACTACCAGACCTTATTTTAGCTTTTGCAGAATATTTTTCTTCTTATTTCAGCAATGCGATGTCCTTAAAGAATTTATCCACACCTCCAAAGTTCTTCGCTCTCCCGAACTGGAGGCATTTGCGGACTCCTTGGTGGCGAACAGTCTGCCATCACTGAGATTGGGCCCCCAGGATCCCAGTCAGAAGACTGTGGTGGTTGAAATGGCAGTGCATGCTGCAGCTGTTCTACTGTCCAGCCAGAATCAAATCCTTGTACCTCTAAGGAATCTGGCCTTCTTGCCCAATACCATGCAGGTAAAGAAAGGTCTGCTGAACAGTTGCCTATAAAAATAGACCATTTTCTTGCATTTCTTCTTCTTTTGGTACAGCATAGTCTGAGATATTTCTTTGTTTTAGAGTACTTAAATGAATTAACTAATATGGAGATTCATTTTAACTAATATGGGGATTCATTTTAACAAGTCCACGAAATGAGATCAATCATAATATGCCACTATATGTTGTTGTAATATCATTTTAATTTTCATTCTCTCCTTCCCTCCCTTTCTGCAGAATGCATTTCTGCCAACAATGCCAGAAGACTTACTGGCTCAGGCTGTGAACTGGCAGGCAACTGCAGGTCTTCACTGGTATAGTAAGTACAATGCCCAGCATTGGGAGAAAGCTAAGGAAAACCCTTGTTTCAGTTGTGGCTTCCTAAAAGTAGAAATAGCCTAGGCTACAAGGAAGATTAATTTTACTGTTTTCAAATATTCTCTTAAATTAAGTTATCCTGTGGAAGTCATTGAGCTATGTGGTCAGACGTCAGTGTTGACTTTAAAAAAGAAACTGATAGTAATGTCACATCCCAGAATCTGGAAGTAGTTGGAATGTTAAAAACTATACTCCCTGGCTTTTAATTTTTTTTTACTAAGTTATTAACAAGCTGGTATACCAAATTTACTGTATACTAGCAATAGAAGAAACATGTAAAGAGCCTGCAAATATTTTCCTAATATGTATAAGATAGACTCACCAGTGACTCCCATTGACAAGCGGCCATTGCATCCTGTGTTACTCTGTTTCTTCTTCGTGGTCTCTGTGCCTCACACATTAGGAGCTTCTGCGCCTGCGCAGTAGCGTTCGGAAACTTCTAAAGCTTGTTAGCTTGGCGGGAACCCCTCCCCCACACCGGTACTGCGCATGCTCCTCCCGCCGAGCAACAGTCTCTCCTCAGTTCTTTCTCGTCCGCCGTCACGTACGGAAGGTTCTTTGGCTTGTTCCTCGATTTCGATTGGTTGGCTGTCTTCTCTACGGATTTTTGACTACTTTCAGACTGTTTATTGACCTTCTCTCGGACTCCCCCTTGGATTTGGTAGATTTGGACTTTTTTTCCTCTTTTTCTTGTCACGTCGTCTTATGTCCGTGCTGTTTAAAAACTGCGTCTCCTGTGGGCGTAAAGTTGCCCTCTCCGACGGCCACAAGGAGTGTCTCTTCTGCCTGGGCGAGTCCCACAACACCCGGACTTGCCAAATTTGCAGGGATTTTACTTCCCAAACTCTCCGCAACAGGGCCTCAAGGCTGAAATCTTTCTGTTGGGAGCAATCTTTGAAGGCGATTGAAAGTACTCCCAGTTTCAAGATGGCTGACAAGAAGAAGACCACGCCATCGACGGTATCAGCGGCTGCCGTTCCGTCCACTTCGTCGGTATCGGGCTCGGTACCGGCGTCGAGAACGCCTATCTCGGCGTTACCGAGGATCCCGAAGGTGTCGGCGGCTGCCAAGGCAGCTAAAGGCTCCTCGACGGTGAGGAAGACTGAGGCTCCATCCCACGAGACGCCTCAGAGGAAACGCCCTGCTCCGGACGGAGATAAGGGAAAGGAGAAGGACAAGAAGAAGAAGAGGAAGGAGAAGAAACGCTCCCCGGCTGGGGATGTTCATCCTCCCACTCCTCCTCCAACTCTTGAGCCTTCAAAAGGGCGAGGCGAGCCCGTCGATCCGTCGGACGACGAGATCGAGGATGTTCCCCAACAGCGTCCAGACTCGCCTGTGGAAGAACCTCCAACCCTGGTGGAGGAACAGCGCCACCGCCCTTCCAGCCGCCGCAGGTCGGCTGACCTGCAGCAGAGGCCGTCTAGAGAAGTCTCTGCCTCCCCGGAACGGCACTCGACACCGGCTAGATCTCGGTCTCGCTCTTCGGAGCTGCCATTAAGATTGCCGCCTCCTCGGGAGACACAAGAGGAACAGCCTCACTCTTCTGCCTCCAGATACACCTCGGCATCCTATGTGGCCAGGTACGCCAGGGAATCCGAGTGGAGAGAGCGCCCGGCTTCTTACCGGTCACATTCTCCATTGTACCGGGATCAGTACCACCGTGACCTGAGAGGCTGGGGGACCTTCCGGAGGTCCCGGTCACCTCGAAGGCAACGCGGCTCTCACTCCCGCTCACCCGGGAGAGAAGAACCCCGGTACCGTAGGCACCGGATTCATTCGCCGTCGGATCGCCGCCGCTCCTTCAGCCGCTCTCCCTCGCCGCGATACCGTATGGCGAGAGAGCCTTCACCTCGGTACTGAGTGATATCGCCGCCTTCCAGAGTTACGGCTACGGTGACGCGCCCTGCGGAGTCTGTGGTGACCAGGCAGGCTACGGCCACTACGACCTGCCAGACTACACCTGTCACCACCAAAAAGGTGAAGTTGGTTGTGGCTCAGCCGAAACGGGACACTGCCACCGTCGCCGTTTCTGCTGTGGACAAGCCTAAGAAGGCACAGCCCACGACTGCGGTGAAGGAGCCAGAGATGGAGCGACGAAAAGACTCACCGAGCTCCGGGTCGTATGACTCCAGCGCGGAGTCGGAGGTCTCAGATGTGGCCTCACAGGAGTCTCCTCCTCTGGGATTCGGGGAGATTCAGCTCCGGAGGACGTCCATCAGTTCTCCGCGATGCTGCTCCGAATGGCCTCTACTCTTGGCCTGACGATCGCGGATGCGGAGCCGGAGGATGACGACCCGGTCTTCTCAATGGTCGAGGGAAGACAACCTGCCACCGCCCCGCTGCCTCTCCTGCCCCGGATTGCGAAGGTAGTCAAGTCTGCGTGGGACAGACCGGCCTCGGCGCAGCCGATACCGCAGAGCTTAGAACACCTGTACAGGGTCCAAAAGGATAACGCAAATTATCTCTTCAACCACCCCGTACCGAAATCTGTGGCCGTCGAGTCGGTGCAGACAAAGGGCAGCGGCAGACAGCATACCACGCCACCGGACAAGGAAGACCGTAAGTTGGACGCCTATGCAAGGAGGTTGTACTCCGCCGCCTCCCTGCATATTCGACTGTCCAACACGCAGGCTTGAGTCGCGGCATACCTGCGAAAAGTCCTTGACCGTCTGCAACCGGCCTTAGAAACGGTACCGGAGGACATCCGGCAGGCGACCTTGGTGATATTCAACGAGGCCATGGCCATTTCTCGGCAGCAAATCGTCTCCACTCGGCATGCGGTGGAGATCGCTTCTCGGGTCATGGCGGGTTCCATTGGCTTGCGTCGCCATGCCTGGGTGAGGCCGGCGGACATCCAAGAGGACACCCGACGGAGAATTGAAGACCTTCCTTTCGACGGGGAGGGTCTCTTCAAATCCTCTACGGACGGGGCGCTGGACAACCTAGTTAAAGCTAGGTTGACCGCTAAGCGGATTGGGCTTCAGCCTACCTCACAAGCCCGAAGGCCTTCTACTTTCCGCCAGTCATGGCGAAGGTCGTCGACCTCCTCTTTCCACCGCTCCGCTCAGTCTGGCCATTCGAGACTGTCCTCGGGGTCATCGGCTAGACGTCCTTTCCGGCGACGCCCGACGTCCTCCAAGAAATCCTCTTCGGATACGACGTCCAGGTTTTGACCTGCTTCGCGGGCCGTCCCAACAACCACTCTTCAGCCTTCCACCAGCCCTCAGAGACCGACCGACCTTAGCACGACATCTGTCGGAGTGGCAACATGTCACTACGGACTCTTGGGTGCTTTCCATCGTCAGTCTTGGCTACGCCATCGAGTTTCAAGATATTCCACCTCGAGGCGTCTACTACTCCACCCCGTCAAGCTCGGTCCTCCTAGAAGAGATCCAGTCCCTCTTCCAGAAAGGTGCAATCGAACGGCTCCCGCCGGAAGCCAAAGCCACCGGCTTCTTCTCCCGGTACTTCACGGTACCGAAGGCCGATGGTTCCCTCCGACCGATCCTCGACCTCAGAGGGGTGAACGACTACATTCGCCCCAAGAAGTTCAAGATGGTCACGCTGCCGTCCATCCTGCCTTTCTCCATCGAGGGGACTGGTTCGCCTCCATTGATCTCCGAGACGCTTACTTCCACATCGCCGTTCGCCCGCAGCACAGACGCTACCTGCGCTTTGCAGTCGACGATACTTGCTACCAGTACAAAGTGCTGCCGTTCGGACTCTCGACTGCCCCCAGGGTCTTCACCAAATGCATGGCCCCGGTGGTATCTTACCTGCAGACGAAGGGCGCCTCCGTCTACCCTTACCTCGACGATTGGCTGTTGATGGCGTCCTGCAAGCAAAGACTTTACCACGACGTCCATATGACGTTGACACTCCTCACCCGCCTCAGGCTACAGGTCAACCCGAAGAAGTCCCACCTCGAGCCGGCGAGGACCTTGGACTTCATCGGCGCCACTCTGGACTCTATAGCTGGCAGGGCGTACCTGCCAGAAACCCGGGCTCAAACCCTAATCCGAGCCGCCGCTCACGCTCATACAGCTTCGACGTTATCTGCGAGGAAGATCCAGCAGCTGCTGGGCTACATGGCCGCAACAACCGCGGTCACCGACCTCGCAAGATTAAGGGCAAGACCTCTCCAGCATTGGTTCGTCCGCACAGTCGACCCCCTGCAAGACGAACAGAGCATCCGACTGCAGCTGCCGGAGGACGTGCGTTCATCCCTCCGATGGTGGCAATCGCAGGACAACCTGATGTCCGGGATGCCCTTCCAACAGCCGACACCAAGGGTGACGGTAACGACCGACGCTTCCCTCTACGGATGGGATGCCCACTGCAGCGATCTCAAAGTCCGCGACAGATGGACCGGCGACGAGACGGCTCTCCACATCAACGCTCTAGAGCTCCTTGCCATCTCGAAGGCACTACGGGCGTTCTGCCACTTTGCCGTCGGGCGGACAGTCCTAGTCCTGACGGACAACACCACTGCCGTCTGTTACGTCAACAGACAAGGAGGGACTCATTCCACAACCCTGCTCAACATCGCCCTCGACCTGTGGGACTGGTGCATTCGCCAAAAAACGCATCCCGTAGCTGTTCACCTGGCCGGGCAGGAGAACACTACAGCGGACACCCTCAGCAGGGACACCTCATCCCATCACGAATGGTCTCTCTCCGGAGAGGCGTTCAGACTGATTCGGTACCGCTGGGGCGAACCATCGATCGACCTCTTCGCGATCAGGGAAAACGCGAAGTGCAGCTGATTCTGTTTGAGAGCAGGCCACGATCGGGCCTCCATCGGGGACGCCTTCCAGTTTCCGTGGACGGGGGAACTCCTGTACGCGTTCCCGCCATTCCCGCTGCTCGGCCGGACGATATCGAAAATCCTCGCCGACCGAGCCGACGTGATCCTAGTAGCCCCGTACTGGCCGAGGCAGCACTGGTTTACACCCCTGCTACGAGCCGCACGAGGCAACCTTCTCCGGCTACCACCGACGCCGAGCTTGCTCTCCCACTCCAGCGGCCATGTCCTCCATCCAGACTTGCCACGCCTGGCCCTCCATGCCTGGAGGATATCACACTAGACGATCCCGTGCTCGGTACCGTCCTCGTCGCGGCCAGGAAAGAATCCACCCGTCGCAACTACCAATACAAGTGGTGACGCTTCCTGACCTTCGCTAGCGAGAGGAGTGAGCCGGTATCACCGGCTAAACTGTCTGCCGTCCTGCACTTTCTCCTTCACCTCCGACAACAGGGCCTGGCGTTCCCATCCCTGAAGGTTTATCTCTCCGCGATCGTGGCATACCAACTGCCACGATCTTCGGCGTCGGCTTTCTTCAGAGACGATACCGTCAAGCGGTTCCTGAAGGGACTACAGCATCTCTACCCGCCGGTATCGCCGCCGCTACCGCCTTGGTCCCTCTCGTTGGTGCTGTCGCAGCTGACGAAGCCGCCCTTCGAGCCGATGGCGACCTCGGATGACAGACTCCTAACCTTAAAGACTGCCTTCCTGGTAGCGGTTACCTCGGCAAGGCGAGCGGGTGAGATAACAGCTCTTCGAGCCGACAAACCCTTCACGGTCTTCCATAGGGACAAAGTGGTCCTCAAACCTGACATCTCCTTCCTACCGAAGGTGGTGTCCAGCTTCCACCTCAACCAGGACATCATCCTGCCAACTTTCTTTCCCGGACCCGACGACACCGCTGGAGCGGGCCCTCCACTCCTTGGATGTCCGTCGGGCCCTCGCCTTTTACAAGGACAGAACTGCTTCCTTCCGACAGACACCGCACCTCTTTGTTTGCTATGGGCGACGTCGGAAGGGCCACAAGGTGTCCACCTAGCGCTTCTCCAAGTGGGTGGCACAGACTATACAGCTGGCGTACGAGCTCGTGAGGAAGCCTCTGCCAGTCCTTCTTCGAGCCCACTCCACTAGAGCTGTGACAACATCTGCAGCCCTCCTGCGAGGAGTTGACCTGCATGAACTCTGCCGTGTGGCAACCTGGTCCCAGCCATCGACCTTCGTTCGCCACTACAGGCTCGACTGCTGGTCTCGCAGAGATGCTCGGTTTGGACGTGAGGTGCTGGCTTCCGTACTCTAGGACCTGACCCGCCATCCAACCGGTAAGCTACACAGTCTCCTAATGTGTGAGGCACAGAGACCACGAAGAAGAAGAACAGGTTGCTTACCTGTAACTATGGTTCTTCAAGTGGTCATCTGTGCCCTCACACATACCCGCCCTTCCTTCCCCTCTTCTCAGGTCCCTGTAGGTTCTATGGCGGATGACAGAACTGAGGAGAGACCGTTGCTCGGCGGGAGGAGCATGCGCAGTACCGGCGTGGGGGAGGGGTTCCCGCCAAGCTAACAAGCTCTAGAAGTTTCCGAACGCTACTGCGCAAGCGCAGAAGCTCCTAATGTGTGAGGGCACAGATGACCACTTGAAGAACCACAGCTACAGGTAAGCAACCTGTTCTTCCTGCACATGTCTCTGGCTGTTACAAGTCCAACACTGTACCTGCACTGTCACTGACTGTCTGAAGGCAGGGCACAAATTCTAAAGTTTAGTTTAGAATTCTCTATTTAATTCATAACTGCATCAGACTGATTTCTTTTTCCTTTCTTTTCTTCAAATTAGCATGTCCAAATGGGCATCCCTGTACTATTGGAGAGGTAAGAGCTTTCATTAAATCCAGCCTATGCTATATTTTTGATATTTCTGTTATCCATCAGTATTATATCTTGGCTTGAGATTACCTTGCAGGCCAACAAAATCAGGAATTTTGCCTTCCTTGAAAGTGTGTGTGTGTGAGTGTGTGTGTGTGTGTGTCAAAGAGAGAGAGAGAGAGAGATATTAAACAACATGATAGAACTGACAGAGATCTGACAGTTGGACTTAGGGTAAGCTGAAACAAAAAAGGCCTGGTTTCTTTCCCTACTTTGTAACTTTGTACTTTGTAACTTTCATTCTTTACTTTTCAGTGTGGTCAGCCTATGCAACGTGGTCGTTGTGTTGACTGTGGTGTTCAAATAGGAGGTGACAATCACAGGGCAGTGCCAAACTTTCACAGAACACAGTAAGTTCTTGCTTCAAACTCTTGGAATGTTGAATAAATTTTTTTGTTGTTTATAGGGAAGTTTAGTCATTATTGTGTCAGTGGAGATGTAGTTTGTGCTCTGTATTTTATGTTGTCATTACTCTTGTAGCTTCATAAACTTTCCATTTAATGCTGAGAACAACAACAAAAGCAAGAGATATAAAAGCCATTAGGGATGACAGAGGGTCTCAGATGACAGGGAAGCTATTACCTATGTGTGCCCTCTGCCGTGACATAAGTGAAGGAGGTGCTCAGCTGCAGTATGTAAAGCTTGCAGGTTCTGGATAGATGCAGATGCCTTCTTGACTCTCACTCACCACCAGAGTCAAAGTACCCCACAAAGATTTCCTTTTAATTGCTTGGTCCATTGCCCTGGTAGAAAACATGGCCCAATCCTGAAGCATTCTTATCTTGAGATATATCAGTGAATAAAGTATCATCTGAAAGGCAGGATAGTATAGTGGTTTGAGCATTGGACTGTGATTCTGCTCAGCTCTGGAAACCCATTGGTGACCTCTGGCAGGTTATCCTCTCTCAGCCCCAAAGGAAGGAAAAAGCAAATCCTCTCTGAAACAGCTCTGCAAAAAAAATCTGAGTCTTAAGTTTGCCTTAGGGTTACGATAAGTTGGAAATGTCTTGAAAGCACACAGCAACAACAGAGTGTCACCTAGGGCTTTTTCACACTACACCATGATAGTAACTGCCATTACAACATTCTGTGGAATCCTGAGCTTTGTAGTTTGGTCAGAAGCTTTAGAGGAGCTTTGTGGCTGAGAATTCTATACTCTTCCCAGTAAACTTCAAATCCTAGGATTCCATATGGTAGACCTATGGCACTTAAGGTGGATTCACAGCACTAGTGAAAAAGCCCCAGGACACTGCTTATGGTACTCAGCTTGAGAACCTCTGTCTAATTATCTGCCAGCCTAACCTGCCTTTAACTTAGTAAAATGCGTAGGTATCTAAGCAACAGTACTGGTTTTGTCCCCTTTGCTCCTCCATAGACCATGTAATACCAAAAGTTTTGTTCTGTTGTGGAAAAACTTAGACCTACCTTTGAGCTTATGCACCCAGCCAATGACCTCTCTTCAGTCATGGGATTCAGCATGATTAGACAATTGCACCACTTCACTATTAGTCCAGAATTTGCTTGGCTCCCTGGTCTCTTCTTCACAATATTTTCTAGGGAGAGTAGGTTCCTTCGGCACATGGACTACAGTATAAGAGAAGGAACAAAACTTGGCCTGGGATAAATAGAACTCTTAGACTTCTTGCTACCTGGCTGAATTTAAACAAGTTTAGATAAGTGTAATGAAATAAAAGGGGAATAACACCCTCTAGTTAGGCAGCATTAATGATGTTGGAATTGTGTAACTCACCCTATGGCACTGTAAAATAATATTTCTGTTATTTACCCTTGATGACTTTTCTTAAATTCATTTTTCCATCAGGTGAAGCTGTTTCCTCAAATACATTTTTTAAGATCATAGCATCATCTGGTGTTTCATGTACTATACCTCTGTAAATAATCCCTCTAATTCCCAGTTTGTTGTCAGAGGTATACATATGTGAGTTTGCATGCATGTGTGAATCAGGACACATGATACTAATTGATCCCAACAGCTTGGGAAGTGGAGTCCATGCAGACACACCAAGTGAAGCTTTCCAAGACTTTCACTGACATGTTTAGAAGTAGGAAGTAACTCCATGGTAGGTCCTGCCGTAACTGATGTTTCTATTCTAACGTTAGTGTTATATTTTAATTTTTTTCATGCTGGGGCTATTGTTAAAAGCAAATAATAATAATAATAATATTCTAATGTTATATAACAATGCAGGAATAATATGTCCATACTATTTTTCTCATTTTTAAACTTAGATTAACTGTCCAATATGAGAGGGCGATTACTAGGTGACTGTATCTTGGAAACATACATTTTAAAACTCAGAAAATCCTTCCATGTGTTTTAGCAAGTTTGCATGGTCACTGTTTTATTATTCTATCCAGAAATATAGTGGACAGAACACAAACTGGCCATGTGCTTGGAGATCCTAGAAAAAGAGAAGCTGTAATAACATCTGAGAGAGATGCCTCCAGTTGTCTTAATTCTGATTCGCTTGCTCACTCACTTGGCACTGTTTCTAGGAGCAGCAAAAGATCCCCAGGTATGTTTTCAGAGGCATCTACAGTCATACAGTTCTTCCTGAAAAGCACAGCAATATGGTAACTGGGAGAGCCTTGTCTAAAGTAAAGCTGCTTTTTAAAAAAGTTTCTTCTTTGTGGTCTGTGTGCCTCTCACAGTGGGTTACGTGCCTGTGCAAAATGTCAGAATGTTCCAAAACTGAGAAACCTGGCAGGAACCCCATCCTTTCCATATATCACTCAGGATCTAGCTTGCCAAGCTACCTTCCCCTCAGTTTAGCTTCATCTGCCAGACAAGTTACATCTGTTGGCTGTGTTCTATTGTTGAGTTGCTTCATTTTTTTCTTATTTCCCTCCTGATTCTTTCATCTTCTTTGTCTTTTCTATGTCATCTCTGTTTCTACTTGTAATTTTTTTTTAAAAGTCTGTATACTTTGTCTTCTTCCACTTCTCTGCCTTTCCCCCTGTTTCTCTAATGGCCTGTACCTCTCTGTTCAAACCCTGCTCTTCATGTGGCTTGCAGGTTTCTTTGTCAGATGATCATATTGAATGTCTTTATTGTTTGGGGGAGGAACACAATGCTTGCCACCCAAACTCTCAAGAACCAAGCTTTGAGACTTAAATCCTGTGTGTCAGGAGCTTATCGGAAAAGGTGTGCGATGCTCATGGGTGAATTTCTTCTTAAGGTGAATTGCCTGATTAAACAGAAGGATAATAACATACCTCTTTATGAGCTCTTTTCTTACCTGTTCTCTCTGTGTGCAGAAATGAATCTCAAATATTTATTTGAATTTGCTGAAGTATTTCTATCTTTCAACTATACATTGAGAATTAGGGGTCTCCTCTGGACCCCAAACTAATATGAAGATAAGCCTATAAACATGTTTTGTGGATTTATGGATGTTCCCTAGTAGCTGAAAAATTTTGACTGTTCTCAATAGCAGTGGGATTGATGGAGTTCTATCTCCAGCTATTTTAGCAAATACCAGATTTGTCTTTGCCTTAGATAAGGTAAGATGAAAAACACTTAAAAGATTTGTCCGAAGAAAAATGATTGACTGTTATTTTGTATGCCTTGTAACCGAACCCTGTGTTTGTTATTCTGACTCTTGTGTTCTGTTTTTCAAGTCCCTACTGAATATCATAAAGCCACAAGTTCAAGATCCAGTGGATTTTCTTCTGCAGCATATTCATAAAGATTTGGAGCAACTGATGAACACTCTTGGGAAGAGTGCAGATGAAACTACAAATGTCATCCATCTTATATTGAATAGTCTTCTCGAAGAGACCACAGGCCAATGTAAGGACAGCATGTTGTCAAAATGTTTCTGTTCAGTATTTCCAGTAAATATGTTGTATACTCCACAGCATAGACACATCATATTTTGAGGCAATGGTGGCAGCAGTGTGGGAGAGTAATCAGTGAATCTATACTTCACCCATTTCTAGCGGATAGCCTAATTTGACAGTAACACTGCTTTCATTAAAGGGTTTTATGCCTACATAATGTATCATTAGTGCTTTTGTATAAGTTTGGTCTATGATACATATACTTAATTACAACTATAATTAAGATGATAAAAGCAGAGAATGGTTACTCTCAAGTTGACATGCATGCAGAAAGTTGTTTAAGCACCATGTTTTTACAACATTTGCAATGTTGCAGTGTTCAGTTACATTTCACGGTATAAATCTTATTGAACTAAGCTTGACTTCATGTGTAGCTTTGGATGGTCACTGGATATTTTTTGCGCTTGTCCATATACACCACCACATCTGCACAGAGGTGTGGACTGTACATCTGTTATGGAGTACATTTTTTCCAAAAATCAGCCATCAGGTGTGAGAGGCTCAACCAATGGAATTCATTGAACCACTGGGGCATTAGAGCTGATACAGGCGGAGGGGGCTGGAAATGTCTGTCAGTGCTCTCCATACCTAGAAGCAAAGAAAGTTCTGTGAACAATCCCTGACTGCTGCTGCCACTTCCCATGGCTAATCCTCTTGGCAAAAGAATGAGAAAGTGACTCACGTGTAATTTCTTTTCTAGGGCCAGTGCGCTTTGATGGTCAACTTTCCACAAAGGAGCAGAGAAATAATTGGGAGGGAATTGTTGCACGCACCATTATTCTTCCTGAACTAAAGGTAAACTAAATTAGGCAGGATATTGGTGGTGGTAGTGGTGGCAGCAGCAGTGATGATGATGGTGATAATACAAAATTCCGTTCCTAAGACAAGTATGAAGTATCTGATTACAGCGGAAGAATGTGCGTGTTTTTCTACCTGTTTATATTGTAAGATCTTCAACAGTTTGCAGACAAGAAATCTTGTGAGTGCCATTTGATATAGCTTTGAATCTCCCCCTCAAAGTATGTTATATAACAATAACATTCAGGCAGTGATGTGCAACCTAGGCAAGATCTAATAATTTTGGAAGGAATTACTAGGAATACTGCTAACGTACCAGTCACATTTTTAAAAGTTAACTGTCTTCTACGGTTCAGAACGACAAATAGGGAGATTATTGAGCAGCCTGCAGATTAAATATAAAAAAATTAATGTATCTCTCATATCTGCTACAAATGCAAAATGCCTCTGGCCCATTCTGCCTCTGAAAATCAGTTGCTAGAGAACACAGCTGGAAAAGTTGTCTTGTGCTCAGGTTCTGCTTATGGGTTCTCCTCTGCAGGAACAGAATGCTATGTTCTTCTTCGTGGTCTCTGTGCCTTCATACACTAGGATTTCCTGCGCCTGCGCAGTAGCATTCGGAAACTTCTAGAGCTTGTTAGCTTGGCGGGAACCCCTCCCCCACGCCGGTACTGCGCATGCTCCTCCCGCCGAGCAACGGTCTCTCCTTAGTTCTTCTCGTCCGCCGTCGCGTACGGAAGGTTCTTTAGCTT